>APFE031099402.1:86853-130444 GCA_000404065.3 Pinus taeda
TTATGTAATGTAAAGGAGGTTGCCCCCTCGAAGAGGCTGAATTCTAAGGCGTTGATCTATCTCTTCTATCTTTTCTTGCGCTGGTTTCATAACACCTTAATTGAGCCAAGGCTTCACAAATTCCTTCATCTTCATGCATTAATTTTCAAATCAACTACAAGTAGTGGAATGATTAGCACTAAAAATTGGGGCAACTTATATAAGAATTAAAATAAACTCTAACTTGGGAACAATATCACCTCATGCGATGCTAAAAACACCAAAATATCCCTAATATATACCTACAATTTTGGTTCCCTAGTCAAGGTAACAAATGTATTCAACAATGAGTGTGGGAGTTGTTTATGTTATGTCTCAACCTTGTAACTCTTGGGGTACATTGCACTCAATAGTTCATCAGTACCTCATAAATACCTACACTTTGGTTATCATTAAACCCTCTTCCATACATTATTAGGGGCACATATGACCACTTATCAGTCAACAATAAAAATTCCCCATCATTAAGATTCCTCAAGTTTTGTTGGTGGGGAAGTAACTCCTTGTGAGCATATTTATTTACATTTTATTCCTGTCATTTTTTATGCAAGGACTTTCTTAAATTATGGTGGGTAGTAATTGATGGTAAATATGTGCTATTTTTAAAGATTTTATTGGATGGTTTTCATAAGAAATTACTACACTAATATCTAAAAATAATGACATGGATATTGCAAGTGTATCTACACATTATGACAAGAAATCTATGGGGCAGTTATCACATGGCATTTTATTGTGCAAAGGTTGCAATAAGACCATCAAATTATGATCCAATCAAATGTTTAAAAAATATTTTTTTTAATAATAATTAGAACAAACCAATTATAAAAACATAGTTTAAAATATATCCAAAACTTAGCAGCTCATAAATTTGACATTTAAAATCTCACTTAAAATTTGATTCTCACTAAGAAATGACATGCAAACAAGCTTGTAATATTCCATATCTTGTGACCTAGAATTCAAAATTCACAATACAAGTACACTTTATATGAAATCATTATGTGATGAATCCAACATAAAAAATTAAAAGTAAAAGAATTTAATTCTTTTATTCGGGTTGTTTATTAAATTTTATTCCTAGGATGATAAAGCAATGCTTTATTTCAGACAGGATTGCTAAATTTAACTAGAGTCTCAATCAAAATTGTAAATGTAACTAGAGGCCCGATGTCTAAAGGTAGGGAGTAATAGAATCCACTATAATATTAATAAATGTGGTTGATATACGCAGATAGGTATATATCAAATACATGGACAACCTCATTAGTAAATGTAATTAATATAATAGACATATATCAACCATATTAATAATGATTAGTTATATTGTAAGAATATAATATTAATATATGTGGTGGGGATTTTATTATTATTGTTATTATTATACAACATGGAAGCCAAGAGGCTCTCAAAAATTACTTCTAACTCTAGCCAAAAACCATTTTCAGCTCAAGCAAGGGTGGCATAAGGATGTCAAGTCCTGGCTCGACCATTAGGAGATGGAGGAAATCATCTTGGGGAATAAGGATAATATTAAGAACATCATTATTTCCAAATTTAAGGAAAAGATGTGGAGTGATAAGGAGTTATAGGGGAAAAGGAAATTAAGATACTATAAGGAGGTAATCAACCCCATGCTTGCTAACTAGAATTACCTTTCTATCTTAACCAGTGCTAAGAAGAGAATGAATATTACAAGAATTAGAATTAATTCTCATGAGATAGAGAATGAATATTGCAAGAATTAAAATTAATTCTCATGAGATAGAGAATGAATATTGCAAGAATTAGAATTAATTCTCATGAGCTCCAGAGTGAAATTGGGCGTTGGTCTATTCCCAAGATACCTTAGAACGGAAGATTATGCCTCCTCTGCGATACTAAGAGAGTCAAAGCTTAAAATCATTTTCTCTTGGATTGTCCGACCCTTACTTACATCTGTTCTCATTTCCAAAAAAATTGCCCCACTACCAACCTCCTTGACTTTTTCAGTCAACAAAACTAACCTCAGAATGCTTCTTCCCCTCCTTTTTTATCATGGATTTTTTTTTTTTAAATAATCTCAATTAACAACTTCTTTCTTAAGGTTTGATAGTCTATAGATCTTAGTGGACAACATCATCATCATCATCAAATCTCCAATTTAAGTTGTATAATTTTTTTGAGAAATAAATATTTTAAGTTGATATTTTTATAATAAATTATTGATAATTATGTAAAAAAAAATAGTTTTTTTCATAAGGGTCTCCGCCGTCGCCATCATCATCATCATCAAAATTTATATATATATATTTTTGAGAAATAAATAGTTTAAGTCGTATTATTTCTTTTTGATAATAAATTATTAACAAGGTCGCATAGCTAGCGTTCACTCCGCTTAGTTTAATTATTGAATTTTAAAATGTATGAACCATCTACCATATTTCAACTTATGCTTAGTTTAAGTATAGTTAAATTAAAGTAAAAACAATAATGAAATAAAGATTTCATTAATAGTTTATGAAGAGCATAGTTTTACTTGTCTACATATGTTAGGTCCCTATACTACTAGTGTAACCCCTTATTGTTATTAGTGCAACTCCCTTATTGCATTATTCTGCTCATATAGTCCCTATTTTGTTATTATTATGCCCCATAGAAGCCCATTATTGTTATTGTTGTGCCCCTAAAATATTAGTGTCTTGTACGCTATGATTGTATTGGGATCCCTTAGATTCCTATATATATAAATGAGGTCTTCTCATTTGTATCATCCAATAATTGTTCATTTGTGTAATGTAAAGGAGGTTTCCCCCTCGAAGAGGATGATTTTTAAGTCGTTGATCTATATTTTCTATCTTTTTGTGAGCCGGTTTCATAACATTTGGTGTCAGAGGCTTGGATTCTAGGGTTTCGCTGCTCCAAAACAGGTCATCGTGACATTTTCGCTATAACATTTTTTTGCAATGTTTTAGATACTAAATCAAAAACCCATTTGAACCGAAATCTCAATGATCCTCAGGTCTAAATTTCAGATCTTGTCTCCCTATATTTTCAGAGATATAATCCAAGGAAGTTAGGGTTTTTGTAGGCTCCCGAATTACATCCCAAATAGGTGACCTTGGGAAAATTGTCATAACGTTTTCTCTGAGCATCAGATTGAAATTTCATAAGAATTTATAGAAAGAGGACGAACTGTAGTTTTCTTTGCATCGTTTTCAAGTTCGAAGGTCGAAATAGTGGCACGTGGCACTTCGTACAAGGTCGCTCTACTGAAAAAGTATATAATCAGGTCATCTTGGGAGATTGGGCATAATTCTTTCTTGTAGAATCCAATTTCAATCAGATTGGTGGCATTGGAAAGAGGACGCAGAGGGATATTGCAGGTCGCAAGTTCAGACCTTGGAGATCTAAAATTTCAGAGATACAATAGATTACAGATCGAACTGCTAAAAGCAAGAAAAAGAATGACTCAAATCAAGAAAATAGAAACACCTAGTAAGCAAAATTGGATGGATGATTTGAAGAATGCAATCAAAGATAATATAAATAGTTTTATATGTTCCATGGAAGCTAATATCGATGGTAGGGATGCAGATTTGAAGAAAGGAATGGAATATTTGAAGAAAGACATGAAAGTTTTGAAGGAAGGTGGGACAAGGCTACTACAAGAAAGGCCTCCTAATGATGAAAAGGTAGTAGAGGAAATTCATGATGAGAAAAAAATAAATGTTAATCGTGATTTCATAGAATCTAAAATTGGATTGAAGACCCACCATATTAAAAGATCGATATGAGGAAGTTTGATGGCAAGGATCCAATAACATGGATACTACAGATGGAGAAATATTTTGATCTACATGATGTGCAACTGTTACAAAAGGTAGGTATTGCATCTTTATATTTAGATCCAAATCAATTTTTATGGTATAAAGGGCTTTGTTCTTGTACACCACTTTGTCACTTGGTCAATTTTCACGGAGGAAATGATAGCACATTATGAGGATACAAAGAGAAACACCTTCTTTATCCAATTAATAAATCTCAAACAAAAGGGTTTAATGGTAGAGCACATTGAGGATTTCCAAAAATCGAATATAAGGGTAAATGATATTCTAGTGAAGCAGAGGATTGATGTCTTCATAGCGACTTTAAAGGATAACATTAAACATGAGGTTTGTCTTTGGGAGCCTAATTCATTAGAGAAGGCATTCAGGTTGGAAAGAAAAATTGAAAGCAAAATTATGGCAACAAGAAATCCTACCACTCACAATTATAAAAATGGAAGTGTTGTTTCTCCTAGCCTTCCACAACTTGTAAGGTTGACACCACAAAAATTGGAAGAAAAAGGAGAAAATGACCTTTGTTACAGTTGTGATAGAAAATACACTAAAGGTCATAAGTGTTCCGAGAAGAAATTATTTTACATTAATTGTGAAGAGGAGGAAGAAAAGGATCAAGAAACATCAAAAGAATTGGATATACACCAGGAACCAACCCTAGAGAAAGAAGAAATGAATCTGACCATATCTTGTAATGCATTGGTAGGAATTACCACTCCTCACACTCTCAAGATAGAAGGACATATCAAGAAGAAAAAGGATAACCTCACTTTTGCATAGAATCGAATAACAATAGGCATGTCAACATCACAATGAAAGAAGTTCTGACATACGCGACTCAGTATTTTTATGACTACAACAATACAAACAAATGTCCCTCAAGCAAGCTAAGAAGAATAATAATTTATCACCAAAGTACTATGGTCCTTATAAAGTGCTGCAAAAGATTGGTACTATGGCATACAAATTGGAGCTTCCTGCATCTTCCTGAGTGCCCCCAATTTTCCATGTTTCATGCTTAAATAAGGTTATAGGTGACAAGGTCCAAGTTCAAACAATATTTTCAGAACTTGATGAGGAAGGAAAAATCATATTTGAACCTGAAACAATCACGGAAACAAAAACCAGACAACTACGAAATCGATCAATTTCAGAGTATCTCATCAAGTGGAAGAACTTACCGGCTGAAGATTCCACATGGGAGGATGAGAATTTTATACAAAAGCATCCATAACTACTCAAGCATTGAGGACAAAACGTTTTGAAGGAGAGGGGCATGTTAGGTCCCTATACTACTAGTGTAACCTATTATTGTTATTAGTGCAACCCCCTTATTGTATTATTGTGCCCATATAGTCCCCGTGTTGTTATTATTATGCCCCACAGAAGCCCACTATTGTTATTGTTGTGCCCCTACAATATTATAGTTATGTAGGCTCTAATTGTATTGGGACCCCTTAGACTCTTATATATAGAAAGGATGTCTTGTTGTTTGTATCATCCAAGAATTGTTCAGTTGTGTAATGTAAAGGAGGTTGCCCCCTCGAAAAGGTTGATTTTCCTAAATCTATCAAACACCTTGCTTTAAACTTCTAAGTTTCCTATCACATTAGCCTCTAGGTGCCTCGTATTTGTGTTTGGTACACTTGTAACTCTCAAATTAAAATCATGATTATCTCAATTCTATTATGATGGGACCAGCCTGTGACTTTTGGTCGAACCCTGACAGTGATTATTAACCCAATGATTTAATCAACAAATGTGTGATCCGTTTGGTAATCAAAAGTTAGCGTTGATATTTTTGGGTGTATTGATGCCTGTATTGATTGGATTGTACATTGAGAGGACAACTGTCCTAGCCTCGGATTTCCTTCCCGCTCTTGGACTAACCCTAACCCTCACGTTGTTCTTTCTAGTATTTTCATTCTGCTTGTTTGGTGTTGTGAGCTCTGTTTGCCGGTTCTATTGGTGACTGTAAATGTTTCGAGCCCGATGCTATGTTCTCATCGATTATGGGTTCCTCTGTTGGTAGGTGGTATAACTCTGCTTGTATTTTCTATCTGGTTAGCTCAACTCTGTCATTAAGTTATTGGATTTTGTTGTGAGGGTTTCTCTGTTCTCGGTGATCTGGTGCTCTTTTGGTGTCACTGTTTATCCTTCGTTCCTTAGGCGCCCTGCTGAACTTCTTCAATGGTATTTTCAGCTATATGTGTGATTGTTTCTTCGTTTGACTGGTTTACAATGTATTGGTTAATGTAGGTTGCGACCTCGAGAGACCATTTCCTCTGCGTTCGTTCATCTCCAGCAAGGTAATGACTCTTTCCCTGTTAAATTCTATCTCCTCAGTTTTTCTTATGTGCTAACAATTGCTGCTCCTCGTAAGCAGGGTTTCTTTCATTGGCTATGACCCAATTGTGGGTGTATTCGTTCAGTGCTAATAGATGAACTGGTAATTCCTCTTAGGGTCTCCTCCCTCACTTTAGTCATTCATTCTTTTGGTCTTCGTTATAACAATGATAATGCTCTATTGTGGCTTCCATGCAGGTTTTGGGGCTTCTGGTCGGACTGCTACTCGGCCCTTCCTCCAAATGAAACCGGTAGGGTCATTCCCTGTTGAACCTTGTTTGGTTTGAGGGTTTCCCAAGTTAATTTCTTCCTTGGTTTAGCCGGTCGATAGGTCAGGAACTAGGGTCTCTGTCGTGGACGTTTGTTAGCTGATGTGAAATAACCTTCAGGCTCAGTTGAATGTAATTTCGTTTGTCCTTCGTTGGTCTGTAACTGTTCCAGGGTTATAACCTTAACCCTTGTTTCTTTGTTTACTCTCGGAGGAGGGTTTGCTTGGCCTTAGGGTCGCTGGACTTATATAGGCTATATGCAGGTCTTAATACTGAAATACTTTTAAATATGAATGAACAAGAGATTTCGATATATAGGGTTACTTTCATGCAAATACATCGCTCTACAGTTGTATTTAGTTTATTCTCTACTACAGCTGTTGCGTATTCTTGTATTGCTGTAGCTTGTTGAAGTGGCTGGAACTATCTGCTCAGTCTCGCGTTGATATGATGTCCCTGCCTGTCATTCGATTTTGAAGCTATGTCTCTGCTTGTCACTTGGTTTCTGGAACTTTGTCTTCATTTATCTAGAAGGATTACTAGTAAAATATACAGTTGTCTTTACATTACAAATGATAGTAATTAGATAAAAATAACAAGTATTGGACAAATGGATTCAAGAATGAAAATGTTTTCTCCTTGTATTACTGTTCTGTGCTGGAATGTCGAACCTTTTTCCCACTGTGGTACATTCGTTTTGTATTATTACAATACAATTATTCAAACTGTTTGCAGTTGTTTCTTCAGTTACACAGTTAATAACTATCTCGTTGTTTTAGATTCCCTGTTTTGTGGAATACATAGATGATATATATCTTTTTGTGTTTTTTTTTTAAGTAAATAGCTGTAAAATAAATAAAAGGAAAAAAACAGTGTGGTTGCAACCACCTTCACCTAACTATGCTGTCCCTAAATACCTATTAACTGATAATGGAATAAAACAAGTTCCTAACACTGCTTTTAATTAGCAAACATAAATGAAATCTAATGATGATGAACCTCTCCTCCTTAGCTGAGACCAAACACCCAGTCATGGTGCCCTTAGCTGGATGCTCCTACTTCAGGCTCTCGGGGTAAAAAAGATTCATGACTCCTGTCCATGAGCTTCTCGACTGAATAGCCTACCTGATGTATTTGTCTAGTGTTAAGCCATGAAATGTCCTCAACGGGATAGTTCTTCCACTTGACCAGATATTGCAGATATTCTTTTCGCTAATTTCGCTTGGCCACCTGAGTGTTGAGGATCCTCTCGATCTCAAGGGGTTGAGCGTAAGGCATTTATCTCATCCAAGTCTCATTCCCTTCCTGTGTGTCATGTGTAGGTTGTGCTGTACTGTCTTCCTCTAGACTGACAGTATATGGAAACAGGTTTGCCACATTGAAGATGGGCGAGATGCCTATTCCTGGTGGTAGTTGTAATTCATAAGCATTGGATGAAAATTTCCAGAGAATTTTGCAGGGACCAATCTTCTTGTATTTCAGTTTGTTGTATGCACCTCTAGTAAAACATTCCTTACGCAAATGCGTGAGGACTTCATCCCCCACATTAAACTGTACCTCTCGTCATATCAGATCTTCCCGTTGCTTATACTTTTGACTGTTGTCCTGCAACTTCATTTTTACCTACTCATGTAGATCATTCATTGCTTTGGCGAAATCTTCCCCATCAACACTCTATCTTTCCTACTGTCCTAGATCTTGTAATTCATGCACTCCACGAGGATGCATGCCATATAAGATCTGAAAAAGACTGTAACCCGTGCTGCGATTGGGTGAGTCATTGTAAGCGAACTTCACCTGGCAAGTACTCGATCCCACATTCGTGAATTTTCCTCAATCAAACTTTGTAGCAGGTTCCCCAAGCTCCTGTTTACCACCTCTATTTGCCCGTCGGTCTGTGGGTGATAAGCAGAGATAAAACTTAATTGTGTGTCCATCTTCTTCCACAACGTGCGCCAGAAGTGCCCTGTAAAATTCACGTCCCTGTCAGAAAGAATGGACTTAGGTAGGCCGTGTAGCCTGACGATATCTGTGAAAAATAAGTGAGCCACGTGAGTGGCATCACTGGTTTTTCTACAAGGGATGAAATGTGCCATCTTTGAAAACCAGTCTACTACTACCATCACTGAATCATAACCCCGTTGCGTCCTCAGTAGACCCAAGACGAAGTCCAAGCTGACTGAGTCCCACGGTCTACTCGGAATGGGCGATGGTGTGTAGAGTCTCGTATTCTAACTATGTCCTTTTGCTTTCTGACACACTTTACATCTGGTCACAAATCTTTGTACATCCGTTCACATTCTTGGCCAAAAATAAAAATGGCTGAGCTGTTCTAACATTTTGTCTATGCCAAAATGCCTGGTTAGACCTCCACTGTGCTTCTCCCAAATGATATTCTCTCTCATTGAACAATCGAGAATGCATAACTATCCCCCTCAAAACAATAGCTTCTCCTGCAAATTATAGTCCAACCATGGACTACTGTTTCTCAACAAAGGATTCTAACAGGCTTAATAAGCCTCCTTGAAATCCGCATCAGTCCGATACAAGTCTTTCAAATGCTCAAAGCCCAACACTTGTATCGTACTCTCCTGCAAGAGCAAGGCTCTTTTGCTCAACGCGTCTGCCACCTTGTTGGCCTGCCCGCTAATGTGTTTCAACATAAAGGTGAAACTCTGCAAATATTCAACCCACTTAACATGCTTGTGATTCATCTTATGCTGTTGCATCACGTATTGCAGTGCAGAATTATCAGAAAATAAAACAAACTCATTTTCCAACAGATAGTGTCTCCAATGCTTCAGTGTTTGGATGACAACATAGAATTATTTGTCATAGGATGAATATTTCTGCCTACTCTCATTCAACTTCTCGCTAAAAAAGGCAACAGGTTTGTCTTCTTGGCTAAGTACAACTCCAATGGTCGTACCACTTAAATCACATCGAACCTGAAAAATCTTTTTAAAATATGGCAATCTCAGGATCGGTTTTCTGTGATCTTTTTCTTCAGTAGCTGAAAGCTCTTCTTTGCTACCTCGGTCCAATGAAAAGGGTGACTTTCCTTCTTTATAGTGTCCAACATAGGTGTGCAGATTTCACTAAAATTCCTTATAAATTTACGATAAAAACTTGCTAGCCCATGAAAAATACGTACCTCAAATAGACTTTTTGGGGATGGCCAGTTGACAATTGCTGCAATCTTCTCTTAGTCCATCTTCAACTCATTTTTAGCAATCAAAAAACCCAGATAAACTAGTTCTTTTTGCAAAAAAACACATTTTTTCAAATTTATTAGCAGCTTATTCTGCTGCAATTTTTCCAGCACACTTCGAACATGTCGAAAGTGTTCCTCCTTAGTCTTGCTGAAAATTAATATATCATTAAGATACACTATTACAAACTTTCCAATAAACTCTTAGCATTTCATTCATTAGCCGCATAAAGGTACTTGGTGCATTACTCAATTCGAATGGCATTACCAGCCACTCATACAACCCTTCATTGGTCTTGAAGGTTGTCTTCCACTCATCCCCTTCCCTGATTCGAATACGATGATAACCACTCTTCAGATCAATCTTCGAGAAGTATGCTGCCCCGCTTAGGTAGTCCATCATGTCGTCCATCCGTGGTAGTGGAAATCTGTACCTAATGGTAATTTTGTTGATGGCCCTCAAATTTTGCCACATTCACCATTCTCCTCCTTCCTTGGGAGAGAGAATTGTTGGAACTGTGTAGGGGCTCAAACTCTCCTTTATCATCCCTTTATCTAGCAATTCCTGCACCTATTTTCTAATTTCCTCGTTATCTTTAGGGCTCATCTGGTATGCTACCTTGTTCGAGAGACTTGCTCCAGGTATAAAGTCAATATGATGACTTATACTTCTCTTAGGAGGCAACTTATCTGGTAAATCGTCCACTACTATATCGCTGAATTCCTACAACATTTCCTGAATTTCTGTAGGTAAATTAGGCACTTCTGTGTGTAACAACACTATTTTTTCCCTTCTTACAACAACATAGTTCACTTCACTATCTTCAATCTGCTTCAAAAATTGTTTTCCACCCATTAGTAACACTCTCGTCTCGCTTGTTTATGTTGTCTCCTCCTCCTTGATGGGCACAAGTGTGTGCTTGATCCCATATTTGAAAAACTTGTAACAGTTTGTCTTCCCGTCATGCACTACCTTCCGGTCATACTTCCATGGCCTCCCTAGCAGTATATGACATACGTCCATTGGCATAATATCACAAATAACCTTGTCTTTATACCTGGCAATATGGAACTCAAATTCACACTATTTGTCAACCAACAGCTGATGGCCTTTCTGCAACCACGACACCTTATAAGGAGTGGGGTGCTTTATCTGCTTCAAACTCAACTTCTCTACCATCTCTATGTCAACCAGATTATCTGTGCTCCCATTGTCGATAATCAACTTGCAGCATTTTCCATGCGACTTACAAAGTGTCCGAAATAATGCTTTCCTTTGAGTTTGTTCGACTGTCTCTTTGGCCTGTTTCAACAATACTTTATTTAGCACTAAGGCTTCCCCTATTTCCAGTACATTCTCTTCTTCCTGAGGTGGTGACTCTGCTTCCTCTAGCTATGCAACAAACACTCCTCTTTGACTAGCTTGGTCCACTTCAGGACATTCAAAAGATCTGTGCCCCCACTTGTGGCACCTGTAGCACTGATAGTTAACTCCTCTACCTCAGCCATTCCCTCTTCCTCGCTGATATGGCCTGCCACCTCTAGTGTTGTCTCCTTTTTCTACTGTCCCAGAGGTTTTGGAATTGCTACCTTATTCACTATTGCTGATAGTTCATCCTCTGGCATAAGATTGTCCTCCTCCTTTGCCGGTTTCCCACCCTCTCCTAGCATTTTTCTTCCTAGTGATCTTTTCCTCTGCCTTCATGGCACTCTGGTAGGCCTCCTCTATATTTTTTGGGGAAAGAATGCTAATTTCATCCAATATGTCCAATCTCAGACCATTTACATACCTTGTTGTTTTTTCCGGGGTGTCCTCTGTGTAACCAACTCTTAAATTTACCTGGTAGAATTCATTAGTATACTCTCTCACTGTCATCCCTTTTTGCTTCAAATTCTACACCTACCAATGTAGTGCAATCTGGTAGTCTTTGGGCAGAAATCTGCTTTTCAACTTGGCCACCATTCTGGACCATTTCTTTATTGGAAATTTGTTCATCCTTCTTCTCTCTGCTTGGACACTGTCCCAACACAGGGCTATGTGTCCTTTCAGCTTTGTTGTAATGAAATTAACTCTCCGATCTTCACTAACCTCTTCACACAGAATATTTTTCCAATTCGCTAACCCAGTCCAACAAAACTTCTGTGGAGAAGCTGTCATCATAATTTGGAATTTCTGGTTTAGACTTACTACTAGTCCAATAGGACCGACCTCAATAATCTCATTTCTGGCCCTTCTTCATCCAATCCATCGATTGCCACTATGGCTTCTTCTTCATTATCATCTCCTACCTCTGGATCCCTTCTCTTCCTTGCTTCAACTGCCTACGGACAGTAAGGATCTTAATTTCCTCTTGCAATCCTTCCTCTGTTGCTCTCCAAGCACCTCTTCCACGACCTCGTCTTCCAACCTCCATTTCTTAGGAAAACTCTAAATCCTGCTCTGATACCACTATGATGGGACCAACCCGTGACTTATGGTCTAACACTAACAGTGATTATTAACCCAATGATTTAATCAACAAATGTGGGATTAGTTTGGTAATCAAAAGTTAGCACTGATATTTTTGGGTGTATTGATGGCTGTATTGATTGGCTTGTACATTGAGAGGACAGTTGTCCTGGCCTCGAGTTTCCTTCTCGCTCTTGGACTAACCCTAAACCTCACGTTGTTCTTTCCGACATTTTCATTCTGCTTGTTTGGTGTTGTGAGCTTTGTCCGCCCGTTTTGTTGGTGACTGTAAATGTTTTGAGCCTGATGCTCTGTTCTCGCCAACTGTGGGTTCCTATGTGGGTAGGTGGTATAACTCTGCTTGTATTTACTATCTGGTTAGCTTGGCTCTGTCATTAAGTTATTGGATTTTGTTGTGAGGGTTTCTCTGTTCTCGGTGGTTTGGTGCTCTTCTGGTGTCATTGTTTCTCCTTCGTTCCTTACGCGCTCTGCTGAACTTCTTCAATGGTATTTTCAGCTATCTGAGTGATTGTTTCTTTGTTTGACTGGTTTGAAATGTATTGGTTAACGCAAGTTACGGCCTCAAGAGACCCTTTCCTCTGTGTTGATTCGGCTCTGGCAAGGCAATGAATCTTTCCCTGTTAAATGCTATCTCCTTAGTTTTTCTTATGTGTTAACAATTGCTGCTCCTCGTGAGTAGGGTTTCTTTCATTGGCCACGACCCAACTGTGGGTGCATTCATCCAGTGCTAACAAATGAACTGGTAAGTCCTCTTGGGGTCTCCTCCCTCACTTTAGTCATTCTTTCTTTTGGTCTTCGTTGTAACAATGCTAATGCTCTACTGTGGCTTTCATGTAGGTTGTTGGGGCTTTTGGTCGAACTGCTACTCGACCCTTGCTCCAAACGAAACCGGTAGGGTCGTTCCATGTTGAACCTTGTTTGGTTTGAAGGTTTCCCAAGTTAATTTCTTCCTTGGTATAGCCGGTCGATAAGTCAAGAACTAGGGTCTCTGTCGTAGACATTTTTTAGTTGATGTCGAATAACCTTTAGGCTCAGTTGAATGTAATTTCGTTTGTCCTTCGTTGGTCTATAACTGTTCCAGGGTTATAACCCTGACCCTCGTTTCTCTGTTTACTCCTGGCGGAGGGTTTTCTCGGCCTTAGGGTCGCTGAACTTTAGAATTTGCATTTATACATTCTATATGTAGGTCTTGATACTGAAATACTTTTAAAGATGAACGAAAAAGAGATTTCAATATACAGGGTTACCTTTCTTGCAAATACATCGCTATGTGGCTATATTTAGTTTATTCTCTGTTACGGCTGTTGAGTATTCTTGTATTGTTGTAGTTTGTTGAAGTGGCTGGAACTGTTTGCTCAGTCTCGCGTTGATATGATGTCCTTGTCTATTATTCGATTTTGAAGCTATGTCTCTACTTGTCACTTAGTTTCTGGAACTTCGTCTCTGTTTATCTGGAAGGATTACTGGTAAAATATACAACTGTCTTTATGATAGTAATTAGATAATAATAACAAGTATTGGACAGATGGATTCAAGAATGAAAATGTTTTCTCCTTGTATTACTCTTCTATGTTGGAATGTTGAACCTTTTTCCCACTGTGGTACATTCATTTTGTATTATTAAAATACAGTTATTCAAACTATTTGCAGTTGTTTCTTCAGTTACACAATTGATAACTATCTCGCTATTTTAGTTTTCCTGTTCTATGGAATACATAGATGATATATATCTTTTTGTGTGTGTGTGTGTGTGTTTTTTTAAGCAAATAGCTATAAAATAAATAAAAGGAAAACAACAGTGTGGCTGTAACCACCTTCACCTAACTGTGTTGTCCCTAAATACCTATTAACTGATAATGAAATAAAACAAGTTCCTAACACTGTTTTTAATTAGAAAACAGAAATGAAATCTAATGATGATGAACCTCTCCTCCTTAGTTGAGACCAAACACCCGGTCATGGTGCCCTTAGTTGGATGCTCCTGCATCATATTACATTTCCAAAAATGTAAGGTATCAATACAAATTTATTTTCCATACACAACTCTAGTATAGTTGTTTAACATTGAGTATATGTTTTTAAGATCAAATATAAACTATAAGTTTATTTCTTATTTGATGATCAATATAAGTTTTATTTAAAATATAAATTGATACTACATAATTGATAACATAGTATCTCAAAATTTAAGCTTTATTTAAAACTCTTTGTGTTATATTTGAAATTCTTATAGTTTTATAAAATGTAAAACACTATTTTTGAGTTTCAAGAATTAATTAAAGAAATAAATCACGAGCATTAAAACATTATAAAATATTTAATAAATGTTTTAATTCCAATTTGCAAATATAAATTGGTTAATTAAAATTAAACATCACATAAGAAATTTTACCAGAACATTTGCTAAAATGTTATGTATCCATCATTTTTTTTCCTATATAATAATAATTTAATATATAAATTATTTTTGCTAATTTAGTTTATAATAAAAAACTATATAAAAAGAACTTAATAGTAAAATTTATAATAGTAAAATTGAAATCTGTGAAATTGTCCCCATAGATATTGGGATCCCCGAATTTTGAATTGAGATTTGTTTACGAAAGGATCTTTACCTTAACTAATATTTATCAATCAAATATTTATTTTTAATTTTATTTAAATATAATATTATTCTATGAAAGACTTTATGATGCTTATAGGAACAAAGACTTAAATGCATATATAATCCTTGATAATAGCACTTGTCATTTTAAGAGTGCTCTCAACAAAGTTGAAACGAAAGCTAATTGCAATGGTCCTTTCAATTTCATTTTCGATCGTCATTGGCCCAATTTCTAAGAGCATAGCGTACACAAATTATTTGCAAACATTATGATAATGGATAGTTGACAAGGACCCAATGGGAAGAGCATGTAATATCTCACACACAGAGGATCCCAAGTATTTCAAAATCCCAAGTACTTCAATTCTAAAGATGTGACAAGTTTTAATGTTAATGAATGTAATATCACACACAGAGGATCCCAAGTACTTCAGAATCCCAGGTACTTCAATTCTAAAAATGTGACAAGTTCATAATGTTAATGATTGCCAAGTTCATAATGCTAATGATTGCCAAATAAGACTTTAATTTCTCTACACCAATCAAAAAATAAATAATTAAAATTTAATAATTAAAAAATATATATATTTGTATAGTTTAAGGCCTATTTTAGATATGGTTTAAAAAATTTAGTTAACAGTAAACTAATGAAAGGTCAACATATTTTTAATACCTTATCAGAAATATCTGATAATAATTATGTAAAAAACTTTAGAAATTATAAAAAAAATTGTCAACATTTTTTTCAAATATAAAATTTATATAAAAATACTAAATATCTTTTTAGATATAATACTTTCATTTTATATATAATATAAAATATTAAAAAAAAATTAATTTATCAATAAGAAATGATTCTCTTCTAAGAAATCGCAAATCAATCCTTTTAACCTATTATTTTTATTAAAATATATAATTTTTGTCATTTTTATTGTTGGCATATATATATATATATATATATATATATATAATTCCTGCATCATTCATTCAAATTTTTGTTTGTTTCTGAAATTCTATTGAGTAATCACAACGTGCAAAAGCATTATCAAGTCGGGGAAGGTGATGTTAACAAAATTGCTTTAAAGAAGTGATATTATAAGGAGTCAATGCGTGGAGGTTCCATAATATGGAGGGTTAGGGTTATAATCGTGGTTGGCCACAGATTTGACATGACGCACATAAATTGGCATAAGGCACTTGAAACTGGCTCCATCACTTTAATTTCTCAACTTTACGTAATACAAACGGACGGGACGTTATAACCATGGTTGGCTTGAGGCATCTGAAATTCGCTAAATCTAGCCTTTCCATGCTCTAATTCGTTATAATCAAGATGGCTAAATAAATTATATTTAAATTTATTTATTTATCTTTTCAAAATTGAAATTTGACCAAATATTTCTTATCATCTGTGATACTTTAAATCTAATTTATCTAGTATTTTAAATTTAATTAATGATTACAATGTTTTTGATGACAGACGGATAATTTATATATTTATTAATATTTTCATTAATTTAATTAATGATTACATTGTTTTGATGATGATAGAGGGAGGGTGGCGACCTAATCCATATACATAATTAATATTTTTTAACAATAATAAGTGAGTACATTGTTTTGATATCAAAGAACAATAATATAGTATTATAATAATAATAATGATGATACCGTGACAAGTGGGTAATGAATAATGGGGGAGGTATGATAAAAAAATTGGCACTGCTTCAATGCGTATATACAATGAAAGAATGTGCCCTACCAATGTTATTTATATATATGAAAGTCAATTTATTTTTTATTAATTTTTAAGGATTTTACAAGTTCGAATTTTTTAATGCACGCCATAGCATTGTGAGTGATTTAAAATGTGAGAGCTTTTTAACGATAAGCGTACTTGATGTCAAATTATGAGGGGCCCGTTCCCTGTTCTCCCATGAAAAGAAATTAACTAATTATTTCAATGTTGACACTTTATAAATCTGTGGGCTTCGCTTTCCAAGCTTGCGTATAAGAAAGTTGACTTACAATATATTCCACTTTCACAAAAATTGCCACAATAGTTCACAGACCCAATGCTGCTGTTTATGACAGATCCATAGTATTTACATTAAATAATTCTTATATGGTTGTCGTGGAAAAAGGAGATGAGCTTTATGCAAGTGCTTTGATTTCGTAAGATTCATAATGTTTGAAGGTACGGCGTGAGTATTCATATTTCTATATTCCCAAACGGTTAGTCTTGTAACCCGCTTTTAATTTTTCCAAACGTATTTACAAAAATTAAGTCTAAACAAAACTATATTAGGGAAAAGGAACAAAATCTGCATAGCTTTATTTAGCAAATAAAATCTCGCCATACTGTTCACACAGCGTGCCAAATTCTCTCTGGTCCATGCTGTCTCTCTTCGCACTCAAATTAACCCTGCGAAATGGGAACCACGTCGATTCTCATCCCATAAAAAACACCACATTTTTGTCGTGTTTTCCCAAATCAATCTTTACCTTTCTGCATTTCTCGGCCACATCGACAACTCGATTTACTTCCACTTAAAATTTGTGTTGGTTCATTTACATTCACAACTTTTAATCTGCTTTCTTTTTTTTATAAGAAAATTAATTAAAATAATTGAAAGTATGGTAATTTATTTTTTAATTATAAAATGAAAAATAGTCAAAATATAAATTGAAAGTATGACGCGAGAGGTGTTGGGTTACTTCTAACCTTTGAAAGTTATAAGGCACTTAATTAACTAATGGTGAGGACATTTTGGAAAATTTTCCATAGGGCTCAATCTAACACTTAGTTATGAATGGGGAATTCAAATTGCATGAGAGCATTTCTATGTGGTTTTAAGTTAGAGGAAGTTATTAGAAATTTCACACCCAACTCACACTTATTTCCTTCCCACTTAACTCACATCTAACTTACATCATTTTAGGGTATGGCATCACTCCAAGGAGGCTATTATATTAGATGAATGCATTATTTGAGGGCATGGCATCACTCTAAGGAAGATATTATATTGCAAGAGAGGACAATGGTATGAGCAAAAAAATCCTCAAATATGTTCATGGAAGTGCGCATTGCTTCAAGAGTCCTCACGAAAGAAATTGGCGTGTCTTAGCTAGGTATTTGAGACTAGCATTGAATCCTTGGACATCGCTGCATAGGCTTTGTGTTCAAGGGTTTTTAGTTACGTTGGCAGACCATGGATTATGAATACAAACATGGTTCTAGGTAGCAATGAACCCTTTTTGAGCATCATTAGAAGGAAAATAGGAGTCGAACTTTGATCCTCATGGGATATTCCTTGGTGTTCAAGCATAGCTAGTGGGTCAGTGGCCATTCAACAAATGAGGTTCGAATTCTTCAAATAGACCTTACATTGTTTGGAGTAGGAGCCCCATCTGAAATATCGGCCTGGTTGCCAAATATTCTTATAGACTTTCCTTGGCTCTAACTGTGAATAGAGAGCGGAAAGCATGTTGGCTTCGAAAAGCAAGAGGGGTGTGTTTGGTGAGTGTTCGATCATATGTGTATCAAAGTTCTTTCACTATGGAGGGGAGGAAAAGTGAGCCTCTAAGAGAGAGGTAGTAGTACCACCCTAGTAGAGACACACATGAACAAGAAGAGTTTGTACAACATCAACCATAATAGTCCACAGAGATGCGATGATCATTGAAACCAATATAACAAGGAAGATATGTCTAATATCCAACGAAATAGTCCATGAGGATAGCAACGATAAAAGAAATTACAACACATTCTCAATATGATAAGTACCAAAATAACCGAAATAGTTCAACTACTTTAGCATAGATGAAAGCAAACATGAATTACAAACATTCACAAAATAGTCTTACAAATATCCATAATCCATGCATGAAGAGTGTGCTAGCCCATAGGGCTTCTTGTATTAAGTAAAATTTCAAAGACACATGTATAAAATGAACACTGCTAACTCCAATAGTGGAGCGTTGGAGCCACTCCTTGCTCTTCAAAAGAACTAGTTTATCTCTCTAATGCCTTGTAGGAGGAGCCAATGTGAAAAATTCCTATGTTGATACAATGAGGGTGTATATATAACCAAGGGGTGGTGCTTCACTCTCCTTGTGACTCTTTGACTACCCTCATCATTGTTTGACTTCCTATGACTTTTCGACTTACATGACTCTTTATATTCCTTGTGTGTCCTTTGGACTTCCACTTTAAAATACACTTCGAATAGGAAATTACATAATCCACAATAATGATGTGGAATATGATGACTTGTGATAGGATATGACGTGACACTGATGACATGGACTGCATGATGATGTGACAATGCCAAGTTGTTCTTCTTGCTTCTTCTTTCTTTATGTCTTCTTGAATAGATGGTACATGTTCTTCTTCTTCCTCCTCCGTATGACTTGAAAATAAGGAGTCTTCCATGTGATATTGATCTTGATCTTCTGTTAAAGTTCGATATTCCTTCGTCTTCTCACTTGTTGATCATCTTATCTCTTCATCTTCATATGTGTCTTCTAGCATGTCCTCCTTCTCCATCTCCTTCTTCATCATCTTGCCATAACACCATAGAGTTCCTGCATCTGCAATTCACTCATGAAAAGACAACATCAGTCTGATTAAACCCCTAGTCTAAGATGGTACACATTGATCCACCAATTGATCTGGAACTGGGTGATAGGCAAAGAAAAAGGCTCAGTAACTGCGCAATTGCACAACTTAGGAAGTCAGGTCTAAGGCCTGAGCCTTGAGACCGCACAGTGCACAATCCAAGATGGACGAAGGGAGAAAAATGCATAGTTCTAGGAGCCAGTGAGGAAGGTTGAGGGGATGGACATTAAGTGAACACATTGCACAGTTCCGGGAGACAAGGGAGGCTAGGCTATTATGCAACTGTGCAGTTTAGAAGCTGAAGGAATGAGCTTGTCACTTGTGATTGTGCAGTGCGTAGTTAGGGCTAGCTAGGAGAAAGGGTTGTGCAATTATGGAGGTCAAGGCCAGAACTTGAGCACAGAAACTGCACAGTGCAACAGTCCTGGGAGGCAGAAACTGCACATTGTGTAGTGCCAAGGGGGAAGGTCATAACTAGAGGACTAAAACTGCATAGTGAGCAGTTCAGGGAGGTCCGGTGAAGCTAGGTTTCTTGGTCGGGAAACCTTTCCAGAAATGCCTGAGTGTGAGACTAGTGAGATTGATGTGAACAATGATAAGACTTCAACTGTGATCACACACTTAGAATACTTGATGACATAATCAACATAGATCATCCATGACACACACACAATGCATTTCTCTTTGTGTGACAACTTTACGACAAGTGTGACACTTAAGATACACTTTACGACGACCGTGACGACACTTGTACGACAATGCTTAAAACTTTGGGAATGAGTGTGACAGATGTTAAAAATAGCAACAAGAAATTCCAATTTATTTTTTTCTTGAATTAAATTGTGAATTAAAATTGTAATTCTATTCTCATAGCAACTTGTAATAGTTAATTAAGTTAAGTTGACTTAGGAAATTCGAGTTGGAAGTATATCTAGAGTCATGTAGAGCGATCCCTAAATTTTAGGGGCCCAGGTTGAGTTCTTTTGAGTTACAATTAGATAACTCAGTCTAACTTATTTATAGTTAGTTAAACTAGTTCTAATTTTTGGAGGAAGTAGTAGAGGTCTAGTAGTGGAGTAGTGCACCAGTGCATCACCAGTACCACACCAGTTAACTGAAGATTCACTCATAAATAACTCATGCTTGTCTCTTCAGAGGAAGACCCAATTGAGATTAGAGTACAGGGTTAGGATACTATCGGTTGTATAATTTTCTGAGTTGTATAGATGGTGCATGCAATTAGTTGAGGACCTATGTTTGTATTGTGCAGTTATGGAGGGACGATTTCCCAATTAAATATGGGCTAATTCTCTCAGGAATTACGCAAGGAAGTAGCGGCTTGGAAGGCTGTTAAATTGGCTAAGTGTTGGCCAGAGTCAGCCTAGGAAGCAAAGAGTTAGATCATACTTGTGCAAGGATTGATCTAGTGTGAACAAGCACTGTATTTTCTTCTCAGATATTCTAGTTAATGCAATATATATAGTCGGGGTTTTGAGTAGTGGATTTCCCCAGATAAATATTATGTTATGTGCGATTGATATTCTTCCTCTTTCTTATTATTGTTTTCATCAATCATTTTTTGTTTCCGCTAAGAGGAGTAGAGTAGATGCTTGTCTTATGTTTTAGTATATCACATGAGTTGTTGAATCTACAGAAAAATCTACATTGTATCGGAGTTGAAGACAATATAGAAGAGGATATTTCAAGTTTGTTGTGCAGATGAAAATCAAATTTGCAAGTTCATACTTCATATCAGCAATATGTCTTTCTACTGGTTTCGACTTGAGTATGCCTTGGAAGGTAGCTCGAATTACATAGCATGGAAGGACAAGATGGAAGCAGTGTTGGAAGACAATGGCCTCAAAGAATTCATTGATCAAGACATTCTTAAGCCTCTAACATCGGATGCTAAAGATCTAGCTGAATGGAGAAAGTGTGTGGCAAAGGCAAGACAAATTATCCTTGAGGGAGATCGAGATCACATTGTCTCAAGTCTCCATGGTAAGGGAACTCCATACTGTTGGAAATGGCATCAAGAAATGCTAAAAATAACATTGCTATAAATAGCAATGAGGGTACCAGTGTTGGACATAGCAACAAGGAATGAAAAATGGAAGTGCTAAAAATAGCTTTGCTATAAATAACATTTCGAGAAGGATTCCAATTTTAGTTAGTCCCTGAGCTAAAATTGAGAAGTAAAATCGAATTTGGTCTTAGCAGTTGTTTGTAAAATAATTAATTAATTCATCTTGAGTTAATTAGTTGTAGGAAATCAAACATGAAGTCTATGTGAAGACATGCAACAGTTTCTCCGTTGATTGAGGAATTTATCCATCAGTTAAAGAGATAAGGATGAGTTGTAATTAGTTAGCTCAGTTTAACTGAGTTAAGTCCAGTTAGATTAGTTCCAATAGTTTGTTGAATTAATTGTGAGTTCAGTTATTTAATGCTTGCATGCATGTAACTGCTACACTTCAGATAACTGGATATTCTCTTATAAATAACTCATGCATGTCAGTTCAGTCAGAGACCCAGTTGAGATCAGAGGAAGGGACAATGTACTATCAGTTGGAGGATTTTTCCTACATAGGAAAATCATCCATGCAGAAGGAATCATCTCCTTCAGGATTGCACAGTTAGATCAGAGGTTAGTGAGTGTGTGAAGAGGTCAATTCACACACGTGGCAACACTAGACCCCAAGGAAAATTGCACAAGGAAATAGGAGGCTTGGAGGGTAGAGGAGAAGGTTTGTGAGAAGCCTTTGGCTGTCTATAAGCAGCAGTTTGGTTGTAGAGAGAGAAGGATAGCTTGAGAACTGATTCTTTTTGTAATCTAAACATATTTCCACTTGTATGATAATACAGAGATTGGGGTTTTAGGTTGAGGCTTTCCTCGGGTTATTCTTCTGTGTTCATGTGTGATTGATTTTCCGTTCTCAGTTATATGTGTTCTATTTGATCTTGCTCAAAATCGATTAAGCTTCCGCAAGTTTGTTGTAGAAGTAGATCTTGTATTTTCTTTAGTATATTGCATAATCTGTTGATCTACAGTGGGAATTTCTACACATACTCAATGTGGAAGGCATTGATGGACCTGTTTCAGAATAGCAGTGACCATAGGAAGTTGGCACTGAAGGACAAACTCAGAAATATCAATATGGAGAAGGGCAACTCTATTCTGAAATACTTGACCAAGTTCACTCATTGTCATGATGAGCTTGGAAGTGTCCAAATTACTGTTGCCAAGGATGATATGGTGAGCCTAGCTCTTCCAATACTTCCCAAGAGTTGGCACAGTTATCAGGACTCTGCCAATGGGAGGGAGAAGCTGCCAGATTAGGAACATATGTGGTCGGATTTGGTACGAGAAGAGATTCAAAAGAACACCAGAAATGGTTCCTCATTAAAGACTGGTGATGAGGAAAATTGTGCCTTAGCAGGTAAGGAAAATAAAGGGAAAGATAAGGTGTCCCATTCAGAATCAGATTATTGTCATGGAGGAAAGGACAAGGAGATGTTGAAAGCCAAGTGATTTCATTGTCACTAGCTGGGACATTTTGCTACAAATTGTCTGCTCAAGAAGTCCAAGAAGAAGCCCTCAAGAGGGACGGCAGGTGAGGCTCTTGCCTCATAATTCGAACTGGACTTTACCCTCATCGCATGTATGATGTCATCGATGATGGGTAGTGTAGGGTACCTAGACAATGGAGCTTCTTTCCACATCACTGGTAACAAGGAGCTCTTTAGTAACTTGGAGGAGAATGATATCCAGATGCATATCAATATGGGTGATGACGGGAGGAATAATGTTACTGTGCTTGGTACAGTTACCTTTTAGAGGACGTCAGGTGCTACCCTCACTTTGCGAGATGCTATGTATATTCCTGGTTTGAAGAAGAACTTGGTATTTGTTTCCATGTTGGAGGATAGAGGCTACGATGTGATTTTTAGTAAGGGAAAGGCATTCCTTTGTCACATAGCTATGGGACAGGTAAAGAGGATAGGGATTCGAGTGAAGAATCTCTACAAGTTGGAGGTAGAATATTGTGTTTCCTTGAGCACGAATACAGAGAAGGTGTAGAGACGAGACATCAGTGAGTTCTGGCATAGACAGTTGGGTCACTTGCATCATGGCTCTTTGAAAATCATGCATAAAATTTCTACTGGTCTTCCCAAAGGTACACTAGAGAAAGTTGACACATGCAAAGGGTGTACTTTGGGAAAATTCACCAAATATTCCTTTCACGACAAAGACAGGCGAGCACAGGCGATCCTCAGTTTAGTCCATTCAGATGTGTGTGGAACGTTCTTAACAACATCCACGGCCAGGCACATGTATTATGTTATATTTGTTGATAATTTTTCTCGTAAATGCTTGATATTTTTCTTGGAGAAGAAAGATCAGAATTTTGCAATTTTTTGTGAATTTAAAGCATTGGTTGAGAAAGATATTGGCAAGAAGGTTAAAGCTCTTAGGAGTGATAATGGTGGAGAGTATATGTCGAATGAATTTAAAAACTTATGTGCGCCAGAAGGCATTCGACATGGGTTGACAACACCTCATAACTCACAACAGAATGGGGTGGCTAAGAGGAAGAATATAGTCATTTTAGGGGCAACACAGGTGGTGTTACATGGTCAGGGCCTACCACTACACTTGTGGGCTGAGGCATGCAACACAATTGTTTATTTGCAGAACAGAAGCCCTCATCGAATTATTGGGATGATTACAACAGAGGATGTTTTCTAATGGAAGAGACTAGATGTGGGTCACTTCAGGATTTTTGGATCATTGGTATATTCATGTGACCAAAGATGCACAGAAAAAGCTTGAGCCGATAACAGAGTTGGGGATATTTTTGGGGTACACTAATACACCTCACAATTATCGGGTGCACCTTCTGACCAGTAGGATGACAATGGTTCACATGGATGTAAAACTCAATGAAGAGAAGGCCATGAGATGTTCCCTTGAAAGGAGCTTCAACTACATGGAATTTAGTAGCTTTTAGCTCCTAAGGAGGAACCTTAGATTGATGTGTAGTATCCACATGTAGAGGGTCTGGGAGTGGAGACATCCACTCAGGTAGAGTCTTCTAGAGATGAGAGAAATCACACCATAGAGGTTGAAAAGTTATTGCATCATGTGTGAGAGAATGTGGGAGCACCCACATCACAATGCAAGCAGAGGAGATCATCTGAGAGGTACAATAGATACATGGCTCTTATGAACAGATGTATGGAGATAAAGCCATCTTCTTTTGAGGAGGCAGTGCAACAATCGATTTGGGTTAGTGTCGTGGTTGAGGAGTATGACTCCATCGTCAGGAACATTGTTTGTGATGTGGTCCCAAGACCAGCGGACAAGTCAATGGTGAGTTCCCGATGGCTTTACAAGGTAAAGAAAACATCAAATGGCGGTTTAGACAAACATAAGGACAGGTTCGTAGACCGAGGGGTTTCTAAGGTGGAGGGGATTGATTACGATAAGACCTTTGCTCCTGTTGCAAGGTACTCATTAATTAGATCCATTTTGGCACTGTTAGCGCAGATGGGTTGGAAGATACATCATATGGATGTAAAGACAACCATCCTTAATGGCATGATTGAGGAAGAGGTGTATATTGAGTAGCCTGAAGGTTTTGAGACCTTTGACGGAGAGTCAGATGTGTGCCAACTCAAGAGAGCATTGTATGGGCTAAAGCAAGCATCTCGTGCTTGGCACACCAGGCTCAATAACTACTTCATCAGGTTGGGATGTGAACCTTTACCATATTGTGGTTGAAGGTAAATTGTTGATTATTATTTTATATGTCGACAATTTGATTCTGACTGGTGATGATAAGCTAATCAAGTCTTGTAAAGAGGATCTTGCAAAAGAGTTCGAAATGAAGGACTTGGGGCTCATGCACTACTTTATGGGCATGGAAGTATGACAAGGTGATGGGGAACTTTTTGTCTCTCAGGGAAAGTATGCCAATGGGATACTGAAAAGGACCCACATGGAGAGTAGTAAACCCATGGAGACTCCTCTAGAAAGTAATTGGAGGAAGGAGGGATACTTCCAGTGAAGTAGTGGAAGCTACCATTTACAGGTAGCTTGTGGGTTTAGTCATGTATTTTTTGAACACACGACCGGACATGTGCTATGCAGTTAACCAACTTAGTCAAGCGATGGTTAGGCTGACCAAGTTGTATTGGAAGGCGTCCAAGCATGTGTTGAGATACCTCAGAGGCACTACTCAGTATGGTTTATGATACTGATGGACAGAGGGAGTGAAGCTTCAAGGCTTCACCGATGCAGATTGGGCAGGGAGTCCATCTGAGAGGAAGAGCACGTCAGGAGGGATCTTCAATATTAGGTGAGCAGTTGTTTCTTGGTACAACAAGAAACATAGATTAGTTTCACTCAGTTCAGCAGAGGCAGAGTACATGGTTGCTACTCAAGCAACTTGTGAGGCCATATGGATGAGGAAGATTCTGGTTGGTTTGTTTGGTCAGCAGATGGATCCAACTGTGATTTACTGTGATAAGCAGAGTTTTATCAAAATATCTGAAAATCTTAGTTTTTCATGATCGGTCCAAACATATTGATATCTGGTATCATCATCTTCGAGATTGTGTGCAAAGGAGGATTATGATGTTGGAGTACATTCCCACAAAGGAGTAGGATGCATATATCTTGAGAAAGGCATTGTCAAGATGTAAATTCGATTTTTACAAAGACAGGATCATGGTAGCTCATAATCCCTTTCTTGTTGAGAGGGAGTGTTAAAAATAGAAACAAGAAATTCCAATTTAATTTGTCCTTGAATTAAATTGTGAATTAAAATTGTAATTCTATTCCCATAGCAACTTGTAATAGTTAATTAAGTTAAATTGACTTAATTGACTTAGGAAATTTGATTTGGAAGTCTGTCTAGAGTCATGTAGAGTGATCCCTAAATTTTAGGGGCCTAGGTTGATCTCTTTTGAGTTGTAATTAGATAACCCAATCTAACTGAGTTATAGTCAGTTAAACTAGTTCTAACTATTGGAGGAAGTAGTAGAGGTCTAGTAGTGGAGTAGTGCGCCAGTGCATCACTATCACCACACTAGTTAACTAAAGATTCACTCATAAATGATTCATGCATGTCAGTTCAGAGGAAGAATCAGTTGAGATTAGAGTGCCAGGATAGTGTACTATCGGTTGTATAATTTTTCGAGTTGTATAGATGGTACATGCAATCATTTGAGGACCTATGTTTGGAATGCACAGTTTTTTTTTCCACGGAAAAAATCGGACTTTCTATATATATTAGAGAGTCCCATAGCATATGCATTGCATTACAAATCAACTCCCGATATCCTTCTGGTGAGGGAGAAAAGAAGTCACGGCTTCCTTGGGTACCCATAAGCATCCCTAAGGCTGCCAAAGCAGAAAAACTTCTTCTCAAAAAGAGGGCACTTCCAATCTTTCAAATCTCCCGGCATATCACTGAAACATAGATAAGAGAAAAGACAGAAGCATGCCTTCATCATCTGTTGAAACAACATACATATCAAAATGTATATTCCTGTAGAGACCGACAGTAGGAACTATTCCGGTCTCAAAGTTACTTGAAAAAACAACACAGAAAATGTTTTTTGTGAAAACTGTGTCAACAGGCCTCCTCATATGAGGAAAACAACCCTCAGAAAAGTAAACCTAAATGAGATAGTCCATAGTTTTGGTAGAGAGACATAACAGATTATATGTAGTTCGAAATAAAACTAAAATAACAGCAACAACATGATATTAAGTAGGACATCTAAGCAGAACAATGTCATCCGAAGACTGGCTGGTCAATAGGATTGATCACCCCCTTGTCCATCTCTGTTACTGACCAGGTCCCCAAATCTTGTTTTACACTTGTTTTAGATAAGTTATCTACCTCCTGGCTTCTTTCCCTGTAGATGTGGCAAACTGTGATTTCATTAAAAAGGCTTTTGATATGCAAAATCTCATTAAGCAAAGGAAGCAAAATATAATTTCTGCAATGTTGAGTCTTGTTGAACCAATTCACAACATTCTTTGAGTCACCAAAAATCTGAACATGTCTCAACTGTTTCAAGGAAAGCCAGCAAAGAAGGTGATGTAAAGCCTTGAGCTCAACATAATTATTAGTCCCCTGCCCAAGGCCAATTGAGGCACGAAAAGATTTTTCAGGGGTAATATGAATGACCAAACCTGCTCCGCACTGTCCATTTAAGTCTGCAGCCCCATCAAAGAAGGCCCACGGAACAGATTCCCTAATAAATTCATTCTGAATAGAGCAGTGGATGGAATGTCTAGATGAGGATGGGATGCTGTCGTATATTGTCGCCCCTTCCACAGCCAGTTTTCCAATAGGGAAGGGAAGATCTTTGAAAATTACTTGGTTCCTTGCTAGCCAAGTGCCCTAGGCTATCAGGAGAGGGATGGAGCGGACTTTGTCATCAGAGGCCTCCTGCCACCAATGGAACCATGCTTGCTGGATACTGTCTCCTTCCTACCTGAGGGGAGAATTCATGAGTCTCAAGGATTCAGCCCAAAAGGCTGACATTGAAAGGGCATGTGAGAAATAAATGCGTTGTTGATTCCTCATTTTCTTTGCAAAGAGAGCACCATCCCGGGCCTATTTTCCCCCTTTTCTGCAAGAAATCCCATGTTGGCACTTTTTTCTGAAGGATGCACCAAAAGAAAAGTCTGGTTTTTGCAGGGAATTTCAACTTCCAGAGAAGTTTTGACCACCATGCAGGGTCTTCCCAACCTTGTTGGGACATCAACCATTTGTAGCCCATCTTAGGTGAGTAGCTTCTTGTCTGTGCATGGACCCAAACTAGCTCATCCCTTGCTTCTGAAATCCGGACATAGGAGTTTTGGAGGTCCAAGACAAAAAGGCTCCATTCCTCCCTCCATCTCTCCTCCAAATGAAGGTCAGCTTCTGTCAATCAACCTTGTCTCTAAATGGTAGTAGTCCTAGGATTGGCCACCTGATTCAGAAAAAGATATCCCCATTCAGTTAAAAATAATTTCAGATCATGAGATAAGGCATATCTTTCCGAGCACCCAGCCTAGGGATCACATCCAACCCTCACCCGAGTACCATCCCCCACTTTCCATGCAAGTCCTTGTTCGATAGTGTGAGCTGAGCAACTACTGCCTTCCAGACCACCGAGGCATTTTTGGAGGACTTTACAGGATTGCGGACCCATTCCATTGCAGTGGCCGGAGCTATGTACTTTCTTTTTGTAACAGTGGACCAAAGAGAATCGGTTGATATAAGTCTCCATGCCAGCTTGGCTGCTAAGGATTCTGAAAAAAAAGACAAATTCTTAATTCCCCATCCTCCCCATTCTTTCGGTCTCGAAATCTTATCCCATGCAACCTAGGGAGTCACATGTTCTACTTTAGATCCGGCCCATAAGAATCTGCTACACAGTTTGTCTATGGAAGCTAGTATACCTTTAGGTACCCACATGAGACTGGCCCAGTAAACAGGAATTGCCATCAGAACTATCTTTATTAGGACCGGCCTCCCTGCTTGAGACAACCATTTATGACTCCACAAATTTAGTTTCTTTTCTATTTTTATCAGGAGCCATTTCCAATCCTGTACCCGGTAAGTATCAGGTTTCAACAAGAAGCCCAAGTATTTAAAGATTTCCTGCAGAGATTTGATTTCAAATGGAAGAAGAGCCCCTACTCTGCCACTTTCCTCCAAAGACATACCCGATATTGTAAGGGTCGATTTCTGCTCATTGATTTTAAGACCTGTAGCTTTAAGAAAAAGGTCCAGGATGCTCTTTAGAGCTCTACAGTCCTCCACACTTCCATTGCTGAATAGAATGATGTCATCTACAAAGAGTAGATGGGTTACCCATAGATTAACAACCACTTCAATTCCTCGGAGCTCTCCTTGTCTTTTTGCCCTACTAATCATCAGACTCATCCCCTCTACAGCCAACAAGAAAAGAAGGGGGGACAAAGGGCATCCTTGTCTCAGCCCCCTCTCCGGATTGAAAAAATTTGAAGCTGCTCCGTTGATTAATAAGGAGATAGAGGATGAAGTAATGCAGCTCATAATCCACCTTAAAAAATCAAATCTGAAACCAAGGTGAGTCAACAGAAGCCGCAAGTACATCCAACTTATTCTGTTGTAGGCCTTTGATAAATCAATTTTAACAATTGCCCCTTTCTTTCCATTCCTCTTTAAGCTATGCAGGGTTTCTTGAGCAATTCCCACTGCTTCATGAATCTGTCTTCCATCCAGGAAACCAACTGCTCTGGAGAGATGTGCGTAGATAAGAAGGGTTTCATCCTGGAAGCAATGATTTTAGTAATAATTTTATAGACACAGGTGCATAGGGAAATAGGCCGAAAGTCATCGAAAGAGGCTGGCTGATCAGATTTGGGGATTAGAGCCAGAAATTTTGAGTTGAAGGGTTGATAGATAGATCTAGAGGATCTCGATTCATCCACAACTGCAGCCAGATCATCCCCTAGGAATTCAAAGAAATGAAGGAAAAATTCCACTGTCCACCCATCTGGCCCAGGACTCTTGTACTTCTGCATATCCTTGAGAATGTCCTCCACTTCCTGTTTAGAGACAGCTTCCATAATAGAGTCATTGTCTTCTTCCTCAACATATCTTGGAAAGAATTGAGCAACTCTGATGACCTCTGCTATGGATACTTCCTCCGGGGCTTTGAAAAGATTCTGGAAGTGGTTTACACTTAGAGAAGCCAGTCCTTCAAAGGATTTTGCCATTTCCCCGTCCTCTTTTTTCAAATCCCAAATTGTATTAGAAATCTTTCGGCCCTTTGCATAATTCTGGAAAAACTTAGAGTTTTCGTCTCCCGCTTGCAGCCAAATGGCTCTGCTTTTCAATCTCCAGCTTTCTTCCCTTAACTGGAGAAGTTTTCGCTGAGATGCTTCCAACTCTTTAATTCTGTTTCTTAAATCCAAGGACTCATAAACAGATCCATCCGAGTTTTCCAACAGATCTAATTTCGAAGTTTATACTTTTGAGCTCCTCTTCTTCCTTCAGTTTCTTTTGATGTGCCCATTCTTTTGTCGCTTGCTTCATTCTCTTAAGATTGTTCGACAAGTGGATGCTTCTACTTCCTTCTTCATTATGATTGTCCTTTCTCCATGTATCATGGAAAAGAGCTTCAAAGGATTCATCCTTCAGCCAGGATGAGTTGAATTTAAAAGGGGTTCCTGGTTTTTTTGCATCTCCTTTCAATTCCAGGAGGACCAGGAAATGATCAGAGTGACCCCCTTCCCCGACCCAGTGTCTGAAAACTGATAGAAAATCCAGCAGAGGCTCACAGAGAAGGAAGCGGTCTAGTATTTTGCCCACCCAATCGACATCGAGGCGTCTGTTTCTCCAGGTAGGGCGCAATTTGATCAAAGGAGCATCGACCAGGTGGTAGGAAGCAATTTTATTCATGAAAAAAACAGAGAGGGGGTTCGAGTGGGCTTTAGCACCCCAAGATTCCGAATCCCCCAAAGAGAAGTTTAGGTCACCTCCAATGACGAGGTAAGGATGAGAGAGGCAAGAGAGGCTGAAGAAAGAGTTCCAAAAGTGTTCCCTCTCCACACAGGGCCCATAGATATTCAGGATAAGGAAGGATATACACAACTCTCCATAATAGAGTTCCATTGCCAAACAATTTTCAGAACCCCAAGATGAAACTTCCTTGAGCTTCCTCATATTGTAACCTGTAACTACACCCCCCGATCTGCCTTTAGCGTCAAGAGTTGAGAATGCCCACCCAGGCAAAAACTTTTGAAGAGTACAGATAACATCGTCACTTTTCCCCAATGTTTCTTGGAGGAGAATAACATCAGGGTTATAGGAGTGCACAAGGTTTTTGAAGGCTAGATTTTTCGGCTGGCTAGCTAAGCCTCTGCAGTTGAAGGAAAGTAGAATTATCAAGGAACAGGGGGGAGGTGGCTCCGCTCTAAGCACCCCAAGAAGATTTTTCTGCTTCCCATCAGCGATATCAATGACAGCTTTGAACTGGGCTTTTGAGAGTAAATATTTTCTTCCCCTTAACTTCCTTGGCCCAATAACCACTGGGTCCAAGGCAATTCCTCCTACAGCCTGTCCCTTACCCTTTCTATTGGCCAAAGGGCGAAGATTATAAGGTGGGTTATCCAAGATATGAACACAGGATTCAACATAAGTAATAGCAATCTCAGAGGGATGTAAGGCATCATCGAAAGGAAGGGAGACTGAGATAATAATACTATCAGAGGAGGCTTTAGATAAATTCAGCGCAGAGAAATCATTTAAAATCTGCCTGGAGGGATTAGGCCTTTCTGAGAGAGACTGTAAAGAGATTGTAGAAGAACATTCACAGAAAGGAGGAAAAGAAGACATACCCGCCATGGATGCCCCAGCAAGCTTATCAGGTAAGGGAGCCAGGGTAGCTAGCGGATTAATCTGAGCGGCAGTTGCATTTTTACCATCCAAGAGGTGTTCCTGCTCCATTAAATCGATTATTTCTGAAGCCCTCGCCTGGTCTATAGATTGCACTGAAACCTTCTGCTGAGCCCCCCCTGCTTCTTGTGCAGGACCCCCCTGAGGTCGAAAGGGTCTCATCTGGCGGCGACGACGACGATGTCCCAATGGACATTCCTTCGCAAGATGACCATACTTATGACACCGAAGACAACGGAAAGGGAGGTTTTCATAGTCCATGGTTTGAAGGAATTCAAGGTCCCTGTATTTTAATGTCATCGCATCCGCCAATCCCTCCCTTGGATTTAGGCTTACAAGCACTCGAGCCATACTCCTGTCCTTGGTTATGATGTAAGAGTTATCATAATACAGAAATTTACCTAGGGTATTACCAATAGAGACAAAAACAGATTCCATCTAGAATTGTAAGGGAAGTCCAGGGAGCTTTACCCAGATAGGGGACTCCGCCAATTTCTCCTTCTGTGCATCAAATAATGGAGTCCATCTGCGAAAAAGAATGGGACGCTTTCCAAAACACCAGTTCCGTTCAAAGATCCAATCCGCATGTGATTTGCTGTCAAAATGAATACTAAACCAGCCCCTTTCCAAAACAAGAATCTCTGTTGGCTTGCCCGAGGCTTCTTTCCACTCGAATTGGACCCAGTTCGCTATGTATTCGGCCAAGTACTTCCTTCCTCTTACACGGCCAGCCAGAATAGTCTCAGTTGCGTCCATTGTTTGTTTTATGCTGATATCTACCCCCAACAGACAACACAGACGAAACTCTTTCTTCTTGATGGACTTCAATTTCTTTCTCTTTACCCCCACGACTTCCTTGAAGTCCCCTTCTGCTCCCGCAACATTTGGAACAGGAGCATCCGGCGCAACCGAAACAGGTGGCCCTTGACCCCCTCCTTCAGGCATAGAAGGGACTTCTGCTTCGTCCGACTTCCTCTGCTGGTTTGCTTCAACGGTCCCAACCTCCTTTGAGTAAGCAACAGCCTGAGGGATCAAATTAGAGGTCGAGGTCCTAGGGTTTCTGTCAACCCCCCCACAAGATGTGGCTTAGGGCAGTCGATTTATGCAAGCAGCAGCCAGAATGGAGCTTAAAGAAGGTCCTCCACCACCATGTGAGGCTTCTTGACCCTAGGGTGCGAAAAGCAGAGGAAAGCCTTGTGAGGCTTCTTGACCCTGGGGAGCGAAAAGCAGAGGAAAACCTTGCCAGGGGCTAGCTTGACCTTGCGAGACTCCACCAACAAGAGCCACTTCTCCTATAGATTTAGAACCTGAAGAGCCTTGCAGACCATAGTTTCCTACGATATCTTCCAAGCCACCATAAAGCTTAGGTCGGAAAGTGTTACCTTGATCCTCGTTCGACGAGATAATACAAGAGAAATGCTTCAAAAATTCCGCCCGATCTTCGACTGCCCACAGCTGCTCTTGGTTCTCCATAGGAGTAACGCCCACCCGCCAAACACCTTTTCAGACACTCGGGAGGTTCTCATCTCGTCGACTTACCCCATACTGTGAGCCTCCCGCAATCGCCTCTTTACTGGGACCCTGGATGTTTACATTCTTTGGGAAAAACAAGTCAAGATTCTTGGAAGAGACCTCATGTCCCCAGCACGTCAAAAGGTCCTTTGGTGCAGGCTTGAGCTCAAGAAATTCGCTATCAAACCCCATCTCTGCCACGCCCAAACAAACTTAAACCGGCATAGCGAGAAAACCGCAACCATCTCAAAACCCCTAATCGTCAAAACCCTTTGCAGTAAACAATGTTGGTTAAAAGGGATTAACCCCATCCTGTGGTTGTAAAACTAATGGCCCGAGTACCAACCTCGCCACCGATACCTCGGGGCTAGAGAAAAGTATCACATTTTGAGTGTCGAGTATAGAGAACTGACATTGAATTGTCGTTGTATTCAATTATGTGCCAGGGTCATGAGACCTAGGGCCGAGGCCTCATGTTTGGAATGCACAGTTATGGAGGAAGGATTTCCCAATTAAATATGGGCTAAATCTCTCAGGAATTGTGCAAGGAAGTAAGGGCTTGGAAGGCTAGTAAATTGGCTAAATGTTGGTCATAATCAACCTAGGAAGCAGAGAGCTAGATCATACTTGTGCATGGATTATTCTAGTGTGAACAAGCTTTGTATTTTCTTCTCAGATCTTCTGGTTAATGCAATATAGAGAGTTGGGATTTTGAGCATTTACTTTCCCAAGAGAAATATTGTGTTATGTGTGGTTGATATTATTCCTCTTTCTGCTTATTTTTTTCATCAATCATTTTTGGTTTCCACTAAGAAGAGTATAGTAGATTCTTGTCTTATGTTTTAGTATATCACATGACTTGTTGAATCTACAGAAAAATCTAGAACTGACGTTTACATGCTTATACCAACTCATTCACACAGATATAACCCTTGAGACCACCAAAACAAACATCCATACATCATGCGATAGCTAACATGCAGAAAAGAACATGATTGCTAAAGTGCGTACGAATCTTGTGATATGTGAACGACAGTTAAAGTAACACATGCCAGAGCAAAGACAACATAAAAATGACACTAGTTAGTGTGAAAGAAAGCGAAAGCGACACTCGTGAAAACAAAGGTGCGTGGGAGTGTTAGTTTGCAAAACTCACCGAAATAGAAGTACAAGCACAACTATAATGTGATAAACTGTCGTTGTCTGTGCGCACTAATTGTCGACATGGATTGGACATCGCACAGGCACAATCTTGATGGAACATGTTATGCTTGTCTAAGCTTGTGTAAAAGAATACGCTCATGAACTTGTTACAGACTGAGCATGTGTGAGCAAGTGACTTGACACTTCTGATCCAGGAAGGAAGCTCAAAAGTTTCAGTTGACCAAGAAGTGACTATGGAATGACCGATTGCAAGATCCATAGTAGGCTCCAAAATTTGAATGTATGCAAAATTTTGGAGGGTGTTTGTTACAATGACAATAGGATTGCAAATTTTTAGGAGGGCAATTTTATCAAATTCATAGACCAATTTATGTAACTCAAGTATCTTTGTTGCTACAGGTGAAGGAGAAAACAAGACAATAATTTTGAAAGCAATTCCAATGAGCCATCTAACAATGGTAATAGACTTGAAGTAACTCCCAATATACTAGATAACTCTACTTTTTAAATAATCTCAATTTTTACTAATATATCATAAAACCATAGAAATTTTAAATATATTTTATAAAAATTTCACATATAAACTCGAATTTTTTTATTACATGTTTAGAGTTCCCAAAATATAGAAAGAAAAAATACATAATCTGATTTCTTTAATTGTTTGATTTATATATATAATATATAAATTATTATCGTAACAATTTTTATCTATTATATTAAAAATTTATTTAATCAATTATTAAAAAAATATTATTTTATTGATTCAAATTTAAAATTTACTTATGAATTTTAGCTTATATTTTAAAAAATGTATCCATGCTAGGGAAAAAGAATGAAACAATAAAAATAAAAATAAAAATCCATATCTTTAAAAGAAAATTAAAATTAAATAAAACAATTCTTTAAATAGTTATCCTCCGATTTGCAACCCCCAATCACATGGCTTAACGCAGAGGAGAGAGGTTAAGGGGAGGGAATGTGATTAGTTAGGATTGCGTTGGAATTAACTTAAATAGAAGTTTATCTTATATTTAAGAATTTAAAATTTATCACTTATACGGTCTTGCAAACAACATAAAAATCTATATCTCCAATGTAAAATTAATAAAAACATTTCTTTAAATAGCTCGTCCTATTTGCGACCCTTCCAATCTCATGACTTGACGCAGAGGAGAGAGGTTGAGTGGAGGGAATTAACGTTAACAATGTATGGAAATTTTGTAAAGATCCAAATGATAATTTATCAAATGATAAGGATAATGTGGGGATGGGCTATGAGGACAAAATAAAGATCGCATATTATATCATTGGATCCTTGTATTACTATCATTGTTTTATATTTATGATTTAAATTTATATTATTATAGCGAATGTAACTAGTTATTTTATCTTAGTTAGACAAAATTTAAGTTTTCTTCTTTTTCATTTAAAGCTTGAAATTGAAATGCCAATTTAAGTATTTTTTTTTAAATTTTATTTGGTTAGATTTTATTTTCCAACCAAAATATTAACGTACTTCTATCACAAACCTGACTTCTTCACGGTGGATATTTCAAATATTTGATGATTGGATAACCATAAATAAATTGACCATACCCAAGCTAGATATGCCAGTTATATTAACTTTTTTCACCAATAAAAAGTTATCGACCTTTCGATCGATACCAATGAGATATATGTAAATTATTTTCAATTATTTTATTGGAGATGATTTTTTTCCATATAATTATTTATTTCATTTTCCAATTTACTAGCAAGGTTGAGATATTATTCCTTCTGGGTTTTAGTTAATAAATTTTGTGATGGGGTGTTTTTATGGTTGGTAGGTGGTACAATTGGGAGATATTATTCCTCTAGGTTTTAGTTAATAAATTTTGTGATCGGTGTTTTTATGGTTGGTAGGTGGTACAATTGGGATGCAGAACATATGTATGGTATATGGGGTGGTGACTCTCAACATAAGAGTTATGTTCTATATTTGGATCTGCATGCCTCTTGCATGGTGACTTCACAGTTTTCAAACTATGTTGTACCTACTTAGGTCTGATCGACTTAAATGCGCACAGGTGAGAGTATGTGGTTCTCGGTACGGAAGTCATTTTGGCAACAAAATTTATCTCTTCATGTCTAAGATGGGTCGTCCCTCTCATGGGGATTGACTGCGAGTGGAGAATTCCCTGAAAATCAGGGAAAGCTCATTCATGAGCTTATCATTCTGAAGTTTATTGGAATGGATGAGAACTATGTTAGATTGTACATCTGGCTTGTTATGACAAGCGCTCCTGTTGCTCACCTCATGCAACAAGTTTGTCCTTTCATGTCCTCACACTGTTATATATGCATGGTTCAGGTCCTAGGGTGGCAGTTAAACTATGCTTTGGTTTCTACTGGTGAAAATCCGCAACGGTCAACTTTTGTATGGTGGACAAGGGTGATCTATTCTGGACTATAGGGAGGTATTTTTTCTTGGTGCTCTCCTCACAATTTATTTGTTTGGTCGTGTCTTAGTCCCTTAGTGGTTTGGTTACTTCACTGTCTTATGGTCATAACTGCAAGGTAGTCTCGTTATCTCTGAGTCATTTGGTTTTTCATTGTAATGGTCAATTTTCTTTGTGCTCTTTTTACACAACTCAGGGTCTGGCCCTTCATTCAAATTGATGGCAGTGTTACCCTTTGCATCACCTCAAAACTCCAACCTACTAGGATTTCATTCAGTTGTCCAGTGTTGGTCTATGGAGTGTTGTACCTTGGTACCTTCTCCATTTGGTTTTGATAGTAGCTATGGCTCTTTTAGAGTTTTAGTTTTCCAAAAGTTTCTAATTAATATAAAATTTTGTCCACAATTTTTTTGGGGTTTTGAGAAGTTAGGGAAATTGTCCGTTTGTAAGTGTCATGGGCTCCCGATTTTCTTCCTCTGCCCAAAATATTACATCTCTCATTTTACTACAGGGTTTGTTTTTTGCATTGTGCTGGAGTCCTACCCTCCCTTCACATTGTCTATCATCTTCATTCAATTTTCGAGAGTTGTCTCTATAGGTTATATGCTTGTATGGCTCCTCGGTAGAGACTGCCTAGTAGTCGGGGTGGCACACCTAGGTCATCCTCTTCGTGACACCGACAGTTGCTCAGATGGAAGTTCATGGCCAATTTCTTTGAGGTTGCTCCTCTCGAAGTGAGAAAGGAAATTCTTCACTTAGAGGCCAAGGAGTTCGGTGGTCGTGTATACTTCTCTGATTCAAAGATTAGAGGGAGTAGCCTCAAGTGGGTTCCTGATCTAGGGAATTTTAGTAAGAGAAGGATTCACTTTCTCCATTCTATTAGTTTCCACCGTCATTTGGAAACTTTACTAAGCATGGTCACTTGGGATAAGTAGGTAGATAATTACAAGTTATTTGTAGGCCAGGAGGAGATAAAGAGAATCTTGAGGGACATCATGTATAACTTGTATGACATTGTGGTTAGACTAACTCGGGTGGAGCATTTTTTTGTATCTGATTCAGAGATTGACTCCAATGAGCAACATGAGGTGCTTGCAGTCATCAAGGCTCCAACTTAGACCTCTCCTCACACAAACTCTTCTCCTCTCTCGCCAGTTATCATCTCAGACTAAAAAGTCCACTATGCATATCACATTCATGTTTATTGTTGGTTAGTATATGTTTCTTGTAAGTAGTAGTATGATGTTTTATCAACATTTCCACTGGGTCGATGATATGTATTACCACAATACGTTTTTGGTATTTTGTATGGTTTAGTTTCAAAGTCTTAGGGAGATTGGTGGATAGTAAACTTCTTTGTTGTAGTTTCCATGTTATTGTATTGGAGCATGGTAGTATGATATTCTTGGTAAATTTTGACCATTGTTAGTCCTGGTGTGGCTATGGTTATCCTTGGTTGAATATATTACCTCCCAAGCTACTCTTTTGGATGTATGAAAGGATTTAAATGTAATTTTTTTTCTCTTAATAGAAATCTATCGAAGAAGTTTACAAAAAAAAGATCATTGATAATAATTAGTCTATGAAGAATAAACATTTCACAAAAGTTGAGTAAAAAAATAACTTTACTTTTTTGACCAATTCATTCATAGTTAGATAAATTATGTTTTGGTGGTGACAACATCGGCCTATAAAAGAATTATTTAAGCATGTGGAGAGTCTTTAACAACAATGTTATTAAAGCCAAATTCAAGCTACTAGAAGAGACGCACAATCTCATATGGTAAGGAAATTCTCACTCAAATTCTTATTCATTGAATTTTGGATACAAAACCATTTAGGCATGGTCAATGATGATACTTTCAAGTGATGATAAGTATGGATCTATAAATCATTAGCCTCCCCAAAAAACAAAAGTGTTTTCATGCATTTTCCTTGTCAACAAAGTATTAACACGAGATAACCTTTACCAGATGAGTTGAGGATCAGGGAGGTGTCTATAATGTGAAAAACCTTCAAAATCAATCACCCATTTATTCATCCACTATCACATTAAAAAAATGTTTAAAATAATTCATGGAGCTTCATCCAAAATAGAGTTACTAGGAGGGGTTTGAACTAGGTCAAAATTTAAAGGGAATGACCAAGCATTAACCCTCCCACTATCAATGACACGGTCCATTTGGGTCACAAAAAATTCACCTCTTTTTCAAGGTAAGAGAATATCCATGGTATAAGTACACTATAAGTTAACAAAAAACATTTTATTAAGTGTACTAGGGTAAAGCATCCTAGATGCCTTGTGGCACTGATCAAAAGGCTTGAACGGAAACCTGAAGGTTACTTTCATCGAGAAAAAAGTGGCAACCCAAGTCAACATGGGGTTATTTGCTACCTTATCTTACATAGTGACACCCAAATCTAGTTGATGATGTAGATTGGCAAGGGCTCAAACAACATAACTGAATTAATGAAAACCATCTCTCTTCTAAGATACATTAGAGAATCATTGACTTAGATGTATATGGTGACCTCATAGTCAAAATCAAATAATTAAATAGAAATATATAAATCTATAATATCTAGCTTCAAGAAAGCATAATAAAAACAAGAAATATTGTAACCAATCTAACCCTAATCTCTTTTACTTATGTATTTATAAAACTAAATGTAAAAATAAACAATGTTGCAAAGTCAACTTTAGTCAATTTTAATTATGAGATAGGAACTTTTAATCTGTATGTCAAAGTTTACTTAGCTTTTCTTCTATTATAAATGTGTTCATTTATTAATGTAAATTTAAAAAACCATAAAAATAAAATTTGAAAATTTTGAAGTATATTTAATTAAAAAAAAAAAAATTATATTTTATTTCCTTAAACTAAAATTTTTCAAAACATTATAAATAATTTCAAAAAAAACAATTTCATTTTGTAAATTTCTCTAACCATATTACAAATTGTTGAATGGTTAATCTTAATGTAGTTGAATTTTATGATAATGAAATTAAGTATTATTAAATTGTCACTGTCAATTTAATTAAATTTGAAAATAAATGAACATATCAGAGTAGTTTCTCTTTATAGAATAAATAAATTGAAAAAGTAAATAAGCATTAAGTTGAATATAAAAAATGAGAAAGTAAATGAAAAGTATAAAAAATCATAATAATGGACTTATCCTCATAAAACATTAAAATAAAAATATATCACAACAAAATCAAAACATCAATGGAGAAATGGGAAATCACAATGGTCTTTTTTATTGTTTTTCTAGCAAACAAACGTTAAAAATACCATGTGAAAATTGTCACATGACACTTTTAAAGATTTTCATATATATTTTTTTCATTCTAAAAATAAAGTTATACTTTTGGGGATTTATGTGTTAACCCACAGAGCATCTTTATTACTAGTGCCAAGTTTAAGATGTGAATATTCCTTAACCCCCTTCATTTAGGGTTGTCATTTTTAACTTTTTAACCAGAGGTAAGGTTTAATAGTCTACTATATGAGATTCCTCATCTTAATTCTCATTTCACTGTTTAATTATTGTTGGAAATTGTAAATTAACAACTACACCAATGAAGTTTGGGCTGAAATTATTAGTTACATTTAATTTTGAATTGGAAAATAGGTTAATCTACACATAGCTAGTGGATAGCTTGATCCATCTCATAATAGCTTGATCCATCTCATAATGTTGATGTCCAATTTGATCTTTGAATTTATGGCAATGATATTTTTTTAACTAATAAAAAAATGGAACCAGTGAAATTTTAAAATTTATTTTGAGTTTTCAAAAATATTAGATTAATTAATTGTTTTATAAAAATATTGAAAAAAATTAGGGGTGGAGTTAGGGGTCATCTTTTTCCCCGGAGGATGAGAGGAATTCACCTTTGCTTAAAGTTTGGGGAGGGTTTTCAATAATCAAGTTGAGGGCTATGGTCTCCTACAATGGCTTATCTTACCAAGACCCATGGCTTCTCATCGTTAGCAATTATTGTGGACTAAAAACTTATAATAAAGCATAGTAGGAAAGGCACTTCTCTTAGAGACATGTGTGTTAACTCAAATTTTCTTCATATAATGCATGTCCTAGTTCAATTCTTAAAGTTTAATTGTTTCCATATCCTCTAGGACAATAACCTCGTAGTAAATCAACTTGCAAATCGTGGTACAAGATTAGAGCTAGGTTTGTTGTTAATTAGTGATCACTTAAACTACTCCCCATTTCCATGACAATTAGTATGATCAACAAGGGAAATATTGGTGAATGGATGGTGGATGAGTTCCTTATGTCTATGGCATCCATGTGCATCCTTCATAGTAGTTGGCTTGGGTGGCAGCGTAACGCGTTCATGTGCCACATGAAACAACAAAACGAGGACGTTCAAAGTTATTACATTCTAGACTGAAAGGGGAGGTTCAGGTGGGGTGGCATGAATGCGTAAGGGCTTGCTTGGAGATCTACAATCCCAACCTTGCTTCTACTGGTTTTTTTGAATGATTAGCATGAACCTCTCTTTATAGACCTATGGGAAGGTGAAATTTGAAGTTCAAGGCAACATTCAGATATGATGACTTACATTGGAAATGGAAATTCTTTGTAGTGAACTAGGTTTATCGATGGCTTCATCCTTTTTGGCCCCCATGGAAAATACCTCATATGATAATCCTCTATTCTTATATTATCATTGTTGTTCAATCAATGGAAGGTAACTACAATTTGAGTGTTTTTCTGTTGGGTTGTGTTATATTCTTTCCATGACTAGCCCATGTAGTTAATCAGGAGGTTAGAGGGGGGCCGGAGTCCCCCCTTCATTGCGTTGATTATGCAACAGGGGGATCACAGGGGGTTTGAGGGGGGTTGGTAGCCCCCCTTTACGGGTCTGAGGCAGCTCCCCGGGGAAATTTTTTTTGGACCCTATATTAGGTTGGGTGGACCTACCTATGGTTTTGTGCATGGTTTTTCGCACATGGTTTTGCACGTGATGGTTTTCGGTCCATGGTTTTAGATGCGATGGTTTTAGGTCCATGGTATTGGATGCTTCGACATGTATAAATATGTATTGTAACATTGAAAGGAACATAATGAAAAATCAAGCTGGTAGTCCCAGTTTTGGGATCTAGGGGAAAAATCTCTGTGTATATGTGTTTTATATGTTATGCTCTCACATTGTTTATTTTCTGTGTTTTAGAATTCATATGTAGGTAATTTTTGTATGGGGTTAAAACCTACATTTGGTATCGGAGCTGTTTTGGTTTCAAGGGGATGCCTTTGTTGCTGAGGGGTTTCGCTCGGGCCTGCAGTAGACCTTGTTTAGTGAATGATCTACGGGATTGATTTTGGTGGTGAAAGAAGATGGCGAGCAATGGAAAGATAGAGATCGAGAAATTTAATGGTCAGAATTTTGAGTTGTGGAAACTCAAGATGGAGGATCTATTGGTGGATAAAGATCAGTGGATCATGATAGATCCGGATACTAAACCAAGGAGAGTGTGTTATGAAACCAACTCACAAAAATATATAAAAGATAGGTGAACGTCTTAGAAATAAGCATCTTCGAGGGGGTAACCTCCTTTACATTACACAAATGAACAATTCTTGGATGATACAAATGACAAGACCTCCTTTCTATATATAGGAGTCTAAGGGGTCATAATATAATCAGAGCTGACATAACAATAATAATGTAAGGCCACAATAATAACAATAGTGGGCTTCTATGGGGCATACTAATAACAAGATGGGGACTACATGGGCACAACAATATAATAAGGGGTTTGTATTAATAACAATAAGGGGTTACACTAGTAGTATAGGGACCTAACATGCCCCTCTCCTTCAGAAAGTGTTGTCCTCAACCCTTCAGTAGTTCTTGATGCTTCTGTATAAATTCTTGTCCTTCCATATGGAATCTTTAGCGAGTAAGTTCTTCCACTTGATGTGATACTCTGAAATTGATCTATTTTGTAGCTGTCGATTTCTCAGTTCTATGACTGCTTCATGTTCCAATATGATTTTTCCTTCCTTGTCAAGTTCTCGCAATACTGTTTGAACTGGGAGCTTCTGCAACTTTTGAATGAGTTCCCACTCCTTTGGGCATATGGATATCTGTAAGGCTTGATGTTTGGAGGAAAACTGCTTGGAATCAAATGAATAGCATGATCATGTTCACGAATAGGTGGGAGGCCTTTGGGATTCTCAAATACCTTGGAATGATTGTAGAAAACATTTTGGAGATCTGGAGAAATACATGATTTTGATGTGGGATCCTCTAGTGAACATAATTGTGCAATTACACCCCGTTTTTCTTTATTTAGAAGCTTTGTCATGCTGTTAGAGTTGATTATCTTTCTAGGTTTCCCTTCGATACCCCTCAATTCAACTTCCTTTCCTTCCTAAAAAAATTTCAAGAAGAGTTCCTCCACTTGCAACCATCACTTGACACTCTGGTGCTGGATATAGGAAGCAATTCAATTCCTTGGCTATCTTACAATGAATAAAATTATGGGTACTGTTGTGTGTGGAGCATGATTGTTCAGAGGTCTTTGTTTCAGCAGGATGTATACCCCAGGAAGTTTTGTACACCCCTCCACGCGGGGGGGTGTGGGGGGGACTTGTCCCCCCTGCGGGG
>APFE031099402.1:133821-206589 GCA_000404065.3 Pinus taeda
AAGCTGTATAACCTGAGGATGAAAGATGGAGACTCGGTGACAGAGCATATGAACGCATTTAATACTATGGTAAGTCAGTTATTATCTGTTGATATTAAAATTTTAGATGAAGATAAGTGCATCAGTTTGTTGTGTTCTCTGCCATATTCATGGGATAGTTTGGTTATTGTAATAGGTAGCAATGCAATTGCCTTGAAGTTTGATGAAATAGTCTCATCCTTGCTAATGGAGGAGATGAGACAAAAAAATATGGAGAGCAAGAATGGTGATGCCTTCTCTGTACGAGGATGGTCCCAGAACAAAAAAAAAAGAAAAAAGAATTAGTGGGAGATCTAAATCTAGAGGGAGATCTAAATCTCTAGGAAAACCTATAAAGGTGGTGTGCTGGAAATGCGGAAAGGAAGGGCACTACAAAAGGGATTGTAAATCTAAAGCTCCTGACAAAGGAAATGGATCTGATGATGCTCCTTCCGCAGAAGTGAAAACCACCTTAGATGAAGGTGGGGATGTGTACTTGGCTTCTTCAAGTACACATGTAGATCATGGTGCATCTTTTCACTTCACTCCCCATAGAGAGTGGTTCTGCAAGTATGAGAAATATGATGGTGGTGATGTCTTCTTAGGGGATGATAGAAAGGCTAGAATCGTTGGTCGCAGAAAAGTAAAGTTGAAGTTGGAAGATGGAAGAGTTAGAACATTTCCAGGTGTTCTGCATATTCCTGCATTTGCAAGAAATCTGATTTTTCTAAGCAAGTTGGATGATGCAGGTGTAAAAATAGTGTTCGAGAAGGATACCTGCAAGATGGTTTAGTGACCACTGGTATTGATGTGGGGAGTTCAGATTGGAACTCTGTACAAGATACAAGGTAGAACTGTTGTTGATGGGTGCAACAGTTCTGTGGTTCCTCAAAGTGGAGCAAAAAATATAGTGGCATCTAGAGAGAAGACCATTCTGTGGCATCAAAGGTTTGGACATATTTTAGAGAAGGGCCTTCGAAAACTTCATGGTAAAGGTATGGTAGAAGGCATGATTAATAGCTCTCTAGATTTTGATTTCTGTGAAAATTATGTATATGGGAAACAGAATCAGGTGAGTTTCCCCTCTGGTGGTAAGAGGACGAAACAAATATTAGAGCTTGTGCATAGTGATGTGTTTGGACCTGTGAGAGTTCCATCACTGGGTAAGTCTGTGTACTATGTATCATTTATTATGACTTCTCAAGGAATACATGGATATATTTCCTTAAGAAGAAATCTGAAGTCTTTGACAGGTTTAAAGAATTTAAGGCTCTGGTGGAAAATCAGACAGAGAAGAAGATAAAGGTGCTGAGGACAGATAATGGTGGAGAATTCTGTAGCAAGGAATTTGAAGAACTCTGTAAGAAGTGTGGTATAGCACGGCAGAAGACTACTCCATATACACCTCAGCAAAATGGAGTCGCAGAAAGAATGAACAAGACGTTGATGGAAAGGGCAAGAAGCATGCTCAGTGGTGCCGGGTTAGGACAGGAATTCTGGGCAGAGGCAATGGATACTGCATGTTACTTGGTCAACAGGTCACCTTCATCAGCGTTGGAGGATAAGACTCCACAAGAAGTATGGACTGGTAAGAAACCCTCTCTTTCACATCTGAGGGTATTTGGATGTGATGCATATCTACATGTTCCAAAGGAGAAAAGAACAAAGTTGGATATTAAATCTGAAAAGTGCATCTTTATTGGGTATAAGGATGGTTTAAAGGGTTATAAGCTCTGGAACTTAGTAACAAGGAGGGTTGTGTACAATCAATATTTGGTGTTCAGAGAGGTGAAAGATGTTATTAAACATGAAGTCCAACCAAAGGAATCTGAGAAGATAAAGTTTAAACTCAAGGAGGAATAATCAAACTCTATAGCAGAGGAGGAATCAAAAGATGAAAAGCCATGAATTCCAGGTGTGAGAAGATCAGTTCGAGAAAGAAGGCAACCAAAAAGGTATAGTCCATCTGCTTTCTGTTCAAATTTTTCTTTATCTGTTATTGATGATGATCCCAGAACTGTGAAGGAAGTAGTAGATTCATAGGATAGCAAACTTTGGAAAGAGGCCATGGTTGATGAAATGGCATCTTTGCACAAAAATGAAGCTTGGGATCTGGTGTACTTGCCGGTTGGAAGGAAACCCATTGGAAACAAATGGGTGTTCAAGAAGAAGAAAACTGCAGAAGGAAATGTGGAGAAATACAAAGCTTGGTTGGTAGAAAAAGGTTATTCCAAGGTGTCGGGAATTGATTTTGGTGATATTTTTTCTCTTGTTGCCAAGGTAGATTATATTAGATTACTTTTATTTGTTGTTGCTGCTGCTTTTGATTTTGAGGTAGAACAGATGGATGTGAAGACAACATTTCTTCATGGGGATTTGGAAGAGGAGATCTACATGAAGCAACCTGAAGGATTTGCGGTGAAGGGTAAGAAAGAACTGGTATGCAAGTTAAAGAAGTCTTTGTATGGGTTAAAACAAGGATGTAGTATCAGAAATTTGATACATTTATACGGGGACATAGCTTCACCAGAAGCAAAGAAGATCACTGTGTGTATTTTAAATTAATTGGTGACCGTGTTATTTATATGGTCTTGTATGTGGATGCATGTTGTTGGTTGGAAATGACAAAGAAATTATCCAAGATTTGAAGAACCAATTGTCCTCCAAATTCGACATGAAAGATCTTGGTGCTGCCAACTATATTTTGGGTATGGAAATTAAAAGAGATCGGGCAAAGAGGAAGCTCTGGTTAAACCAGAGGAATTATGTCGAGACAATATTGCATAGGTTTAATATGCAGGATAGTAAACCGGTGAAGGTTCCTATTCCAGTAGGTGTAAAGTTATCTGATGAACAGTGTCCCAAGAAATAAGAAGAGGAAGAGGACATGTCCCGTGTTCCATATACAAGTGTAGTCAGTAGCCAGATGTATGTGATGGTCTGTATGAGACCAGACATTGCACATGCAGTGGGAGTATAGAGTAGGTTTATGTCAAAACCAGGGAAGGGGCATTGGACAACAGTGAAGCGGGTTTTCAGGTATTTGTATGGCACTAGTGGTTATGGTTTGTGCTACCAAGGAAGACCAGGATTGGAAAGAGTTTTGGATATTCGTGGCTTTGTTGATGCAGACTGGGCTGGAGATCTAGATCAGAGAAGATCTACAAGTGGGTATGTGTTTAACCTACTTGGAGGTGCAGTCAGTTGGATGAGTAAGAAACAATCTGTAGTGGCACTATCAACTACAGAGGCAGAATACATGGCAGCCACTCATGCAAGCAAGGAAGCAGTTTGGTTGCAGAGATTGTGTTCAAGTATGGGGTTAGTACAGGGAGCTATAAGGATAGACTGTGACAAGCCAAAGTGCAATTTTCTTGGCAAAGAACCCTGCTTATCATTCAAAGACAAAGCACATTGATGTTCAGTATCACTTTGTCAGGGATATGATAGAAGACAAAAAGGTGTTGCTGGTGGTGGACACTTTGAAGAATACTACAAATGCATTAACAAAATATGTGAGCTCTGAGAAGTTCTCTTGGTGTAGAGAGACAATGGGCATTTGAGGGTTGGGAAAATTGACTAAGCTCTCTTGTGGCCTCACGTGGAAAGAAAACAACAAGTGGGAGAATGTTGGGTTGTGTTATATTCTTTCCACGTAGTTAACAGGGGGTTTGAAGGGCACCCATAACCCCACTTTATGGGGTCCAAGGCAGCGCCCCGGAAAATTTTGGTTTTGGACCCTATGTTAGGTTGGGTGAACCCACCTATGGTTTTGTGCATGATTTTTGCACATGTTCTTTGGACACGATGGTTTTAGGTCCATGGTATTGGACACGATGGTTTTCGGTCAATGGTATTGGACACGATGGTTTTCGGTCCATGGCATTGGATGCTTCGGCATGTATAAATATGTATTGTAACATTGAAAGGAATAATAATGAAAAATCAAGCTGGTAGTCCCGGTTTTGGGATCCAGGGGAAAATCTCTGTGTATATGTGTTTTATGTGTTATGATCTCGCATTCTTTATTTTCTGTGTTTTAGAATTCGTATGCAGGTAATTTCTGTACGGGGTTAAAACCTACAAATATTCTCTTCACGTAGGTATCTTCCATATCTCAACCAAATATTCTTTTATAGTATAGAATATTCAAATCCAATAAGAAGGAACTCATATGGATCCTCATATCTATCATGATTTCTTTTCTTCATAAAATATTCAACTACAATGACCAAGTTCTTTTGTAGCTCTTCCTCTATAATATGAATTCCACTTTCCAATTACAATAAATAGTATATCTGCCTTATTTGCTTCTTTTTCAAGACACAATTTGTTTGGTTCCTTTATAATTTATGGTTGAACTCGGAATTTTACAACAAAAGTTCATATTTGTCATTCATGTTGTTTGATTTCCTTATTAATAGACCTTGACTTAAATATCACTCTTCAAGTGTCCTTGATCATCAATAACATTACCTAGTTATTAAAAACTCAAACCTTGTTTCATTGTCATGTTGTTGCAACTCCTAATGTGCCTCCACACCACTACACAAGAGGTTTTCACTTCGTGAACTAGTGACATAATACTTGTGTACATGGGATTTCAAATAATACCTTATTGACACTTTTGCCCCTATGATTATTAAGAAATTTGCAAAGCATTGCAAATCCCCTTCATTTGTTGTGCAAAATAGATAAATAACATAAATAGGTGAAGCCCCCTCGAAAGAAAATCAATTTAGGTTTGAATTGTTACTACACTTATTCATTGCATTATACTCATATGTCATTAAGGATGTTGGAATTTCATTTTTTTTACTCAATTGGTGGCATAAAATTGATGTAGGGACAAGAAGCACTATATTCACATGTCAATTTTATATGGAGTTGTGTTGACATTATATTATCATCTTTGTTTATGCATGTAACTATGGCATCAAAGAACTAATGGCATGTGGAATCAATAGTTGTGATTATGTTATGAAAATAATATATGTGTGTGTGTGTGTGTGTGTTATATTTAAAAAGGATGGGAATTAAATATTTCACACCACAAATATAACCACAAATGAATACTTGAAAACAAACATTAACATACAACATGACAAGCACCAAGGTACACAACACATACATTTATGGTTGATGTTAGTCATAGGATTGATATGATTGGCTTGCCATTGATATCACATTTGAATACATTGAGAAACAACAATGTAGGATATTTTTGTCACCCTGTGTGCATTTACCATCCTTTAACTTGATATGACACTACATGTTTAAAAGTGACATTTGAGGACTTGATTGATAGTTGGGATTTCATATCAGCACCGGCATGGCCATTACACCGTCATGCATCAATGGAAGGCGTCGAATTTGCAGCTTGCTAGTCTTGGGAAGTTACCTCCTTGCTTGGCAGAGGATTTGGTCATTTGGTAATTATACATGGTAATTGTTGGCTTTGATCTGCATGTAAAGATGAGGTTATTCTCATCTCAATGCAATATGGTTTCATATTCAGTGGTTAAAATTGAATTTGGATTAGTGATTATATGTTTTTGAGCTTCTCTATCCCTCTTTGTTTGGTCTAGTTGATTGAAATGAATTTTAAATGACTGTGATAGTTGACTTTCACTTTTTTCTCCCCCATACTCACACTTTTCACAAGGTCCCCCCACCCACCCTGGCCCCCCCCCCCCAAACAGTTGTTATAGTTTACAATGGGTTAAAACCAAGATGTGATGATTATAAGTTTTGTATCAAACTATTATTTTTTTACTTGTTTACTTGGGAAGTTGTATGGAATAGTAAGGGTTATATTGCATATCAATTTGGTTGAAGGAAATCTTTTGTCTCTTATTGTCACAACATTTATCATTGAAGGTTTGATTTTTATAACTATGTGAGTAACTTTATCATAAGCAAATCGGATATAGTTGCACAATGAAAAAAGGTTTTGCTCGTAAAAGGAACTTGGGTGTAATTCTCTTGACCTCTAAATTGTGTCTGTCTACATATCATGGTTGTATTATAAGTTCATTTGGTTGACATTTGTGGAAAATTATAAGAATAGTTTATCGCTTTATTTAGAGCATAATCCATTTGTGACTAGAAAAAAGCTTTCAGTTTATAAATATAAACCTCTTACTTTAACATGAAGTCATTTCAGGTTGAAACCACTTAAGAGTATTTATGATCAAAGACTCAGTTTGGAACCCTTGAATTATTGAGTCTTGTAGCTGCCTTTCATGGTGGTTTTGGGTTGGCGTATGGTTGAGTTGTGACCCTTATTCGAAATCAAGTAAGGTTGAATTGTTATGAGATGTTTTGAGTTGTAAAAGTTAGATGTCATTAAGTTTTATTATTGGCATCAATGAAGACTTCACATTGAAATTTGTTAAGGGCTTTGGTTTCAAAGAAAAACATCGTCTTGTTTAGAAATAAAATTGATAAAACAAAGATATTGTTGCATTGTACTACCAAGAATGATTACTCCATTACACTCGACATTGGTTTGTTATACTAAAAAGTTAAAATTCACTCTAATAAAAAGTTGAATAGACTTGAAGTCATTCATGGTAATTAGATGAAATACAACTAGACTATTTGAAGAGAAAAGAAGGGTTAAAAAAGGAAAATATATGAATTTGGTTCAAAGAGAAAACCCTAAATACATAAGAGGACATTGTCGAGATGCATGTTTTGACTATTCACCAGTATTGAAAAATGATATTAGAAGGCTATCTCGTAGCTTGACATTTAAGTAACATGTCATAAATATTAAAATCATGTTGTTACAAGTTCTTTATTATACAATTATTTCTCATTCTCTTTCATTTTACAAGTATGAAATATTTATTGCTATCAACATTTGTACTTTGCTCTCATTTACATCATTTCACTTTTCATGTAGATACATCTTTCCCTGCTCATCCCTTCCATGAATTCAGTTTACATAATGAAGGTTGGAAATCAAAATGAATGCGAATATACTCTTAAAATTATTGAAAACTGTATATGGCAGTCAAAAAGGGAATTATGTGAAACAAATTAGCGAACAAACAAGGGTCTTGAAGGGTGAAGGGATTCAAGTGATTGTCTTTCTTCATGTTTTTCTGTGTCGTATCCTTGCTTATGCTTGAATAATATGCATTCACCTAAGCCATAATTAATACAATAAACAAAATTTTCAATTAGTTTATTGTTTTGTATATGATACTTCTTATGATTGATGTTATGATTTGAATTTTTTTTGGATGAGCATCTTCAACAAGAATAATACTTGTAACTTTGAGCCATCTTAACCTAATTTCGGTGTTATATGTTGGCCTACCATGCATATTCATGTCTCATCTACGCTTACTCCAAATCAAGTAATCCCATCAACTCCCTCATTTTCCAAGTCTCTCCCAAAACAACCCATACCCCCAATCCCATCAAATAAAGGAAAGAAACTCATGGTCGAGCCTGACTTAGGTTCCACAAACTCTACCTCTACCTCAAAACCTTGTACAACTAAAGATAAGGTAGAAGAAAATAGAAATATTTCATTTTAGGATTTGCATTGAGAGAGATGGTGACTTTTATTTATTGTTATTTTTAGACATTTGATACATTGTATTTGGACATGATGATACTTATCAACATATTCTTTGGTAACTTTGATATTATTATATATATCATTTGGGAGGCACAATGTTATGCAATGATGATATTATGATTTTATATGGTATGATGTAGTCACATATTTACTTATTTATGTCTTTTTTAAATGGGAGTTACCAAGTGAAAAGTAAATAGTTAATAGATGAAAAAAGAGTCTAGTAGGACCCCACCTACTTATAGTTATATCTAATTAATAACCCACCCTTTTCCTAAAATATTTTCTTAATTTAATAAATTAATAAATAAAATCAGTTAATCGAATTTCAACGGATAAATTCATTTCTATTGGAATAAAGGCAAAAGGAATTAAGCATAAGGAAGAGAGAATTTTTTTGTAGAAGTACGCTACAACTTGAAATGTTATTTTATCCTTCTATTCATCCCTTTTAAGTTTACTAGGACTAAGTTGGTCTTGTTGATATCATGGGACAACTTGAAGGGTAGCGAAGAAAATTAGTTTGGTCTTTTATAATTTTATCCTTCAAGATTGATTATTTTGATTTAAATTTATGTTCGTTCTATTTAGAAGTTATGAATTATTTAAGTATTGATTAGACTGATTTCTTGCAGAAATTAAGGAGATTTAACGCTTACTTGAAGTGGTCCAACAAATACTTTGTTATTTTCTTTCTTTTAATACCTGGTTTCCATTGTGATTCTTTGACATCTTGGCATATGTAGTATTCTTCTAATCCTAACCCTTGAAATGCTTTGTAAGGATAGATTTCATATGATATTTAGATTGGATTTTAAGAATAAAATCTATTGATTTCTTTCAAACTTGGCTTGTTTGTTCCTTGAATATATTATTGGTTTGTTCATTCATTGATACATATACAGTTTCATTTTTCTTATTCTTAGCATCTTGAGTTATTTTTCTTTAATATGTGAAAAATATGTGTTTTTGTAAAATAGAAAAACAGTTTCTAGATAAAGAGATCAAAGTCTCGATCTAGTTGTAGATTACCAAGGCTATAAGCCTAACATTACATTCCTGCCTATCTCATCTAGACTTGTGAGATTCAAAAGTGTTGCACAAGAAGTATTGAATCTTCTCGTCGTCATCGTTGCTTTTAGCGACCATATTTGGGAGTAATTTTACTCTCTAGTTCTTTTCTTTTGAAAATTTTCAAAGTTTATGACTTATCTGAATCCTTAATGATCGTATATATGGTTCCATTATCTTGATCAGTGAAGTATTACTTTTGGTTTGTTTAATCATATTATTGAAACTATTATTTCCCATGAATAACTTGAGAGATCTTAGGATGTTATAACATGTGAAATTGAAATCCAAGAATGAAGAAAAGCCTTAGAGAGATAGGTTTGTAATCTTCAAGAGTATCGTTAGATTATATTATGTCCAAATAATTTTGAACTTCGCAAAGGATAAGAGGTAAGTCACTTGAATTTGACCCTTTCATGGAAATCAAGAGACATAAAAGTATTTTGGAAAGCACTAAAATAAACCATAGGTAATATTTATCCAATTCATAAACCACAATGTCAAGTATATTTAGATTTGATTGTCCACGTAAAATCACAGTGACCTCCCTCAGGAGTTCTAGTACAACTCTCACTTCCCAAGCCTCTTCTTCCATTTCAATTAGAAGTATGTATAGTAGTTTTAATCATGTTCAGTCAACAACAAATCTGGCCAAAGTAATCAAACAATATGGCCTATTTAGATTTGAAGAGACACAAATGCCACTCCATGACATGTGCCTTCTCCTCTTAATTTAACTCCAATAATGAATACTCTCCCTAAATTCAAGGATCATTTACCAAAATTTTACGGAAATGGAACTATCTCAATAAATGAATATTTGATAACTTTTTCAAATGCTTGTCACAACATTGGGGCAAATGACAATGATACATATGTGTCTTTTTCTCAATTCTTTAGAGGGGAAATATGTTGGTGATTTCTTTTCATTACGACTTGAAGGTATTTTTGACTTGGGTTAAATTGTGTTATTGGTTTAAATCAATTTATGGGCAAGCTCAAAGCACAACCGACTTGTTACGTGATTACAATGATATTGTCTATAATAAAGGTGAAACCATTAAATCCTTCAATTTACATTTCACTAAGTTATAAACTCAAATTACTGAATTAATTAGACCACATAATCAAGTTTCCTTAATGCATTGTTATAATACTTTACCTTCTTCCTATCGTCATAGGCTATAGCAAAATGTTAATAGTCATGGTTCAACTCTACAAACTTGCTTGGAATTAGAATAGTAGTTAAACATAACAAGTTTACCTATTGCCTATGCCAATAAACAAACTCATATGTCTACCATGCTATAGTCTGTTCAAGACATGAGTAATCAAATTATTACTTTTGAAAGAAAATACATTTCTTCTAATTCCATAGATGCCTCCATGCAAACATCTTTGAGAAATCAAAATTTGAATTTTCAACTTAAGACTATTTTGTCGAGATCATGGTGTAACTTTGTAACAACCCTGGGTTGATTTTCTATGTAAAAAAATAATACCAAGGTCACGAGACATGTATTCCAAGTTGAATGATGGGTAAACATTATAATGGGCATCGCTTGTGGTTTATTAAGGGCTATGGAAATCGGCAAAGGCATAGGGCAATAAATGGCATTTAATTAAGGAAATAAAGGAAAATAGGAGAAAAGGGAGATGAAGAGACACAAATATGCATGAAAGGGAAATTAGAGAGAAATAGAGGAAAATGAAGAAAAAGGAAAAAGGAAAGGAAGAGACTAAACATCAATGATAAAAAGGCATCAGAGAAACAATTCACAGCTTTTGTCAGTTTAGCTTTTGGCTCTCTTTTTCCAGACTCTGACACTCTTGCACACTTTGAGCATTCTTGGAGCATCCTAGCATTCACTTGGACTTTGAGAGAGGAAAGAAAAGGACAAGCAAAGGAATTGAGAGCAGCATAGAGAAGGTTGGATCAACAACCACAACTGGAGTTCATTGTAGGTAACAGGTTGCATGTGTTATTTCCTTGTTGATATTTGGATGCATGGTATATGCATGTGGTTACTTGGTTGTAATTGGTATGGGATTTTCCTAGCTTGATAGTGGTTTCAACCTTGCCTTGTCATTTCTTGGATAGCCATAATGTAGTGGGTTCTCTCTTTGAATAAACTTCGAATGGCTGGTAGACTTGGCTCTTGGTTGACATGGTCTCGAGAAAATTCCCAAGGCTCAAGGATGAGATGGGATTTCTCTTGGAACTATTGAAGGATGGGTGGAGATGAGAAAATTCCTCTGGAACTAGTGAAGGAAGTCAAAGGCATCCAAGCTTGTTTTGATGTTAATTATTTTTTAGACCAGTTTTGGTGAAATAACTATGGTTGAGGGTTGAGGTGGTTTGGCCTCTAGAAGCCATGGTGGTTCTATTTTGGTTTAACCCATATGATCCCATATTCATGCTTGGAATATGACATAAGAGTGATTGGCTAAAAGAGAGATTTGGTTCAGCCCAATCTATGATCGGGTGGTACGTGGAAGTCCCTAACTTGGTCGGCTTATGCATATATTAATATAAGTTATTTTCTTATTGTGATTGATAAGCACTTATACTAGTTATTATGTTGATATTATGGTTGGTTTTTCATGGATTCTATGTTGGTTACATGTTGGTTATATGGTGTACCCTTGTTATGGATCTTGTTCATGATTTGATAAGTGATTGAATGGTTGATGGAGGCAGAGGCTAACAAGTGTTGTTGAAGCTACCTTGAGAGGGCATCGAACCTTCGTGATAATTCTCTGATGAAGTTTAGAAGTATAGGATCAGATATGTGTTCATGATAAGTAGCTTCTATGTTTACTATTTGTTTTACAAAATGTGTATCATGTATTAGGCATGTCTTGGTTAAGATCTTGCTTGGGTATTGATTGTTTAGACTTGTTATCACCTGAGACTTGACTCTGGAAAGTTCTGGACAATTCTGGATAGTGGCCTGTAGGCCAGCCCTAAAAAAGTGGCATAGATCTCACTATCGCATGCACAAAACTAGAATATTTTGTTCATAACCGCACGTAGGAAGACTTGTGGGTGCATTTAGAGCCTTCTAAACGCATGCACAATGTGTAAAGGGTGTGGTTGGTAGGTAAATCTTGTGAAAAGAGATTCAAGTTTAGGAATGGATCACCATGGGTGGTTTTCAGACTCGTGAGTGATCTAGTGTCCCTGATGGGTGCTAGTAAGAGTTCCAATTAGTAGGCCCCACTTAAATAATTGGAACTTGGAGGTTGGGTCATGTCATAGTAACTCTCAGCTTCTGTTTTCTCTGGAGAGTTTGTTACAAGAGGGTAAATGTGGGATGGGGTGGTTACAGGGTGGTATTAGAGCGAGGTTGCAGCACTGGACCTTGGGGTACATGAACATGGTTATGGTTATGATGTGTGCAATTATTGTCACAGTTGTGCAGACGTGATAGCCTCCTGTGAGATACACTGAGATATGAATTTGATTATGTCTTTTATTTGGTTTATCTAACATGGTATGTTTACGGGAAATAGAAGATCAACGATGAAGATCTGAATGGTTGTTGAATCCTAAAATTATCCTCAATTTTGACACTCTTTTTCCCATTTTTCCGTCCATCCCATATATGTTTTGATATAAATTTACATGTGTTGTCACTACTACAACACCCTCCAAAAATTTGCTACATTTGAATTTTAGAGCCTACTATCACTATCGAATCTAGAGTTGCTTTGATCACCAAATGTTGTTTCATGTTATTCTATTTGTTTCAAGTGTATTTGGATGGTCTCAAGTGTCGTCACATTGATCAGAACATCTTTTAGTGCATTTGTGGTCACACCATCTTTGTTGTCATAAACGACACTTTCGGGTCGCAATTGCACACACTACACTCGTTGCACTTGGGGAATGTGTATAAAGCGAAATTTTGACATATATTCATCATTGTTCAAGTTTTTCTAAGTTTTCCTAATGATTTTGTATGTCTTGCATATGGTTCAATGTCTAAACTCATCTTGTTCACCCCTTGCCTCATATCCCAAACACAGACACATCTTTGGTTTCAAAGCGAACTCATTAAGGCTAAGAGTGCACAAGCACACTCTAAATCCTTGATGGGGAATCCTCTGTTGCTCAAAAGTGTGCCATGTTCCCTCCAAGGGCACATGGCACACTCCTTAATCATCTTCCCCTTTCCTTACTTTGAACTGCGCCCTCCTACAAACTGTCTTCCTTGAGCGCACTCCTTCGACTTGAAGAAGTGCACCCTCCTTAAGCGTATAGGTGCATGCTAAAAGAATTAAGCTCCTCCCTTCAACCTTCCCCAATGTACCATTCTCCCTCTTGGAATCTTTGAGTGCACTCTGAAGGCACGAAGCATCAACCTTCAACCTTCAGGAGTGCACCCAGCGCCCTCCATCACTCCCTTGAGTGTATAATGCACTTGGGAAGCCTGAAGCTTTCCCCTTCGTCTTTCAGACTTGCACCATGCACCCTGCTTTGACTATATTCTTCCACTGAGTGCATGTCGAATGCCTGAAGCCTCGCCCCTTCAACCCTTTAGCCTTTCAAAGTGTACCCATGTGCCCTAAAGCACCTTTTGTCCCTATTTAGCGCATTGAAAAGGCATGAACATAAAAGACACATGAAACATTGTAGAATAGGAGATTTCAGGATGATGGTTACTCATCATGAGTGATTTGCAGATACAGGTATTCCATAAACAACATGGCAAGCACACTCGAGGAAGATCGAGCAAGGAGAACAAACAAAGGAAGCTTAGAAAGAATGAAGAACATGCTTGAATCTTGATGATCAAATCTCCCTGAATACTCCATTTGATCAGAGACCCTTTAGAAGGTAAAGGAAATCAACGATTGAAGTTGCATGATGAATGGAGATACAGTTAGCATCCATGTCACCACTGGAGAAATTCCATGTCATCAGTCACTATCAGTCTCAGTCATCTAACATAGTGACATGTCAAGTCTCATGATATGATGATGTGGAAGTCATGATGTATTGTTGTAATCATTGTAAAAGACAAATAAGTGGAAGACCAAGAGTCATGCATGAACCAAAGAGTCATGGAACTCCAAAAGATGTATAATACCAAAAGTCATATGTAATTCCAAAATTCATTTAGAATTCCAAAGGTTGTAGAAGTCAAAAGGTTATTAGAAGTTGGAAAGTCAAGAGTCATGAGGATGTGAAAGTCCATTCCTCAAGTTATAAATAGATCCTCATTTCTCATGTAAATTAATTTTAACCTTGGCTTCTCCCATAAGGCATTAGAGAGATAAAGTTGGTACTTTTGGGGAGTAAGCAATGGCTCTAATGCTCCACTATTAGATCTAGCGGTGTTCATTGTATTTATGTATCTTGGGACTTTTACTTAATATTGAAGCCTTCTAGGCCAACACGTTTTCACACATGGATTGTTAATGTTTATAAAGCTAATCTTTAAATGTTTATGGTTCACTTTTACTTTCATTAGTAATGGAGTAATTGAACTATTTTGGTGACTTTAGTGCTTCTTGTTGGAAATGTGTTGTTATGTTTATAATGATCGTCGCATCCTTGTGAACTATTTCATTGGATGTTAGACAAACCTTTCTCTTTAGCGCATGTCTCCATTAGGGTAGTAATATTACTTCTCTCTTAGAAGCTCACTTCATTTTATCCTTCGCATTAAGAGAACTTTGATACATCTACAATTGAACATCCACAAGGCACACTAGCTTGCTCATTAAAAGGACATTTTCACTTCTCTCTCATGCCAACAGATAAATCCAAGGCATATCTTTAAGTAAAGAGTAGTCGGGTTGTATTCCGGATGGGACTCCTACACTAAAGGGTGTAAGGTCTAATTGGAACCTTATATTGGGGGAGATCCCCTACATGTTGGCAGTTTCCAGTACTGTCAACAATAGGTCATAAGGTTATCAATGTCATTTCAACTATAACAAAATGGTGCTAGGCCATAATTGGAATTTTAACTAATTTTATATATATATTTTCAATTTTCTCCACAAAGTCATCATTAATTTTCCAAATTTGACTTCCTTGACTAGATTGGAAGGTGTAGTCACAAAATTCAATGTTATTTCAACAATTAATTTATGGATTTCATCCAAAATTGGGGAATTTTCTCCCAAATTTGCACATGCCAAACTTTACAATTGTGAATTTATGAAATTTATCCTCCATATTTTTATATAAATTTTGTCTCGTATCATGTGGACAACTCAACTCATGTTTTTTTTACCCAATTATAAACTTTGCATAATTTTCCAAAAACACATTTTTGTTAAACATATTGTCTGCAAACTACAATCTTTTCCAATATCCATTAAAATATTTTATCAAACACTTCATAATAAATATATAATTTCTTCATATGCAAGCTAGTTTTTGGCCCATACAACCTTAGTGCTATAACTATTAGCTCTGATACCACTTTGTAACATAGTTAGTACCCTCTCTCAACTATTGAGGATACATGGTACTTCTAATGATCACAACTTATCATTTATGTACTTAGTCTGACACCATAATTTGTTATGCCCTACTATTAATGAATAATAGCATGTAACATGACAAGAAAACATGAAATATAATCATTCATTTCATGTTACATATGGATTATGTTATCCTCCATAATATCCCAAGGCTGAGAAAAGAGATCGAAGGAGGTAATCTCATTCCACTTAGGGTTTAACAACTAGCCCTGCTAAACTAGAGAGGGTTCTCCCTATAAAGCTCATAGTCAAATATGAATGGAGTGGGAAAAATATATTAGGCTAGATATGTTTAGCTCCAGGGTTTTCAAATTTATGGTTTTGCTAGATCAGGTGTGATAATCAGGGAACTAGGTCAAAATATCAAAGGTTTCAATTGCAAGAGATATAAAGGAGCAGGGTAGGTATGCCTTTGTGATACTTTGGGGTTTTGTATATGTAGTGTAGGGTGGAAAAGCGAAGATAAAAATGAGTATGTCAAGCATGAATTCATTTATCTGAAGATAGGTGACATAAACATGAAGTTCCTAACAAAACAAAGCTTAAACTTAAGAATTTTGTTTAAAACCTCTTAGGAAAATCTGAAAGCATAGATATGGAAAGAAGATCAAATTATCATTCATATAAATCTATAACAGAGAGAAAACATTATCACAAACTCAAAACACAAGAATTCCTGAATAATAGCTGCAATTGTCCTTTGATTTGTTGTAAAAAAGTGATGAAGTACAAGCTCCAAGATCTCTACTCACTGATGTCCAACCTTGAGTTTGACTGAAAATAGATACATATAGACTACAAAACCTTTTTTTCCTCACCCAAGGGTCGAAATCCTCAGTGTAGAATTAGTTTACACAAATTTCTCCAACAAATCCTAATGACGACGAAGGTTAAAACAAACTCCCAAATTGGCTTTAAACTTATTCATTTGACCATGAACACCTTTACAAGCATGAATCTAGTCTTTTATTACCATAGCAATCATAATTACACTTCAATACATCATAATTACATCAAACATAAGTAATTACATGAAGAAAACTCAAAAATAGCGGAGCAAACTGAGAAAAATGACTTCCACGCAAAAAAGTAGCAAAACTGGCAAAAACATATCGTGTAGCTTACAAGTGACTTTTGGAGGGGTTTCCATGCTCAAAATCAGGATATTGATGGTTCATTGGAAATATGTGGATTTATGTTGTCATTTGACTCATCAAGCAAGTCATTTGGACACTCCATGACAGAGAAAAATGCATTTTCCCAAGATTACTCCCAGACGTGCAGTAAAAACGTAGCGCCATCTTGAAGGGAACTTTTTACTGCCCTCCTAAGCTCCAAATTAATATCTGAAGGTACCATTGGAAATATTAGGATGTCTAGTTTTCAATAAAGTACTTAAGCATGCAAAACGGCCTCTCCAAGACTGAGAAAAATGCATTCTCCCAAGGTCGCCCGAGAAGTGCAACAACTCTCTTATAACAAGTGTATTTTAGGAATTTCTCCAAAATCATAACACCTATGTATAAACTGAAGGAGGTTTTTTTTCCTTGGTCTATTATTGACTAAAACCTATTTCACCTTTGTAAAATTCATCTCCATTTGGTCAGAAACACACTTTCAAGCAAAAATGTCCCTATATACAACAAATGATTTGTCTCTTGGAATGATTTCTTGAGAAATGGTGGAGACATGATGTTATGTGCTGAAATGGGATCATATCTAGAAATTTTACCTCCTTTATAATTCCTCTGATCAGTGGCTGTGGTCTCTGCATCCATTATGTAACCCTATCTCACTAGGAAAGGGAATTAGGGTTTAGTGCTAGAAAACAGGGGATTTAGGGCAGTTTTAGAAATGAAGGGAGATGAAAAGGTTAGGGGGCTCCTAAATTCTTGGAAAAATTTAGGGGGGTAGGGATAGATTTTAGGGAGTGTAGGGAAGTGAAATTGTAGGGAATGGATGAGGGGAAAGGGTGCAAAAGTGGAAAAAACAGTCCTAGTGTATGAAAGTGTCAAAAGTGTAGCAATAGGCTAGAGTTTGTGGGAAAGTAAAGGAAATGAGGGGAATGGGCATGGGAAAAGATTAGGGGTGGATTTAGGAGGTAGTTGTATGTGTTTGAAAGCTTAGGGAAATGAAAAATCGCATATGGAGTGTCAGGATAGGTGGTAGGAATTTAAACACAGTCCTAACCCTAATTTCTACCAAAAACGCAGCGTGAGGACTAGGGTTAGCTCTAGGACTTAGGTAATGAGGTGAGTAGGGGTAAGGAAGGCTAGGGAAAATGTTTTTGAGTGTGGGGAAAGGGTAAAATGAGTAGGTAACTAGGTTTTTTCTACTTGCAAACTAAACAAGAGTGCTAAACCACAAAAACGTAGCGTGAACCCTAGGAGAGGGTTCCCCACTAAAATGTGAAACAACTTATGAAAGGAGACACTAAGATGCTTTTAATTACTTGCATGAATGATGTTGGAACATTTTTTTGCAAAAGAAACCCCTGGGAAGTGCCCCTTTGCTCCTAAAAATGAAAAATGCAGCAAATTGGACAAAATGCAGCGTGGCTGCCAAAAGCACGGTGTGAAGGAGAAAAATCATCTTGGAGGGTGCATTTTGACGCTGAAATGACTTGGATGGAATACAATGATAATTTGGAGCTCAATACAACTGAAATTAGTGATAGGAATGTTTGAATGATCCTTTATAAACTCAAAATCACTTTTTTGGCATATGTCATGGCATGACATCATACTTCATCTTAAGACCAAATATGATGTGATTGCAGCAATATCTTTATGAACTAAAAATTCACCTTTACCTTTATTTCATTAGCTTCCTAAGATGCTAACTGCCTTTATATGAGGACTCAATACAATTGACATGGCTTTTTTTGCTTAAATTTGACATAGTGATGACAAAACAGGTGAAGACCTAGACCAAAACTCATATGAAGACATTTTAACTGATCCATCATCAAAACCACCTGAAAAAAGACATGACCATGATGAATGATGATAACCATGAATACTGAAGGGAGTAGCAAAGACCTAGACACACCAACCAATGATTAATTTTTTATTTGGAGACCTACTAAAACTATAAAAATTTGACCTAAGACTCTAGCAAAAAACTTTGAAAGAGCATATTTGATCACTGGTGACTGACATGACTAACAGGAACTAACAGATTAGATACATATAAACATACAACAACCAATGAGTCACATATACATAATTTAATTCAATATAAACAAAAATAAGCCATCAATAATTATCTTTGGAAATTGAATATCAACTAGCTATAAGTAAAGGATGTTCCACCCAAACATATACTCTTTGTTGTGTGTAATTTTTTTTGCAATAGGTCCACCCCTGAGCTGAGGCTATGAGTCCATGTGGATGAATTAATCTTATGGTTGGATCTAGTCCTCTCAAATAACCTAATGTCCTATCCAACGATGATTTGTAATTCATATCGTAATTATAGTCTACCAACTCTCTTTCCCCTTCAACTTGCACAACATGAAGAATAAGATCCCCTTATTTGACATACATTCCCTTAGATTATCCCACTTCCCTTCAGGGCTCCAATAGTTGACTAAGAAATCTCTCTATTATGGACTTTAGGAATTTTAAGTTGTAATGGAGTTGTCTCAATGGCAATAATTCATTATGCAAGAATGAATGGTAAAAGATCCCCATGTCAACTAAAGTTAAGGATTATATTTTCATGTCCCCAACTCACCACTTGGCATTTGATCCCAAGGTCATTGAACTTAAGCACGCAGAAGACAAGGAATTGAGATAGAATGAGATAAGTGATTTGGGAATAAAATATTGGTATTTGATTTAGCACCCCTTGAGCCCCTAAGCCCCCTTTAATTCCTACCTTGTGGAATAATAACCCCACATGTTTTTTGTCCTTCTCCATCTACAACTAGTGAGGTATTGCTATTATCGTTATACAATATTGACATATCATATTGCTAGGTTATTGGCCTTTCATCTCTCTTTCTCTGTCTCTCTCTCTCACGCACACATTACCAATATGGGGATCAAAACTAGGGTGTTACACATATGACCCATATAAGTATATTTACTATATTTACATGCTTAGTTATTCACTAGTTACGCCTTGGCATTGAGCTTCACATTAAGCACCCATACAATCATGTTCAAATTATTTATATTTGACCTCATTATTTAAGCTCATATAACTTAACCCTTGTCATTATAACGAAGAGTACAACTTATACATAGTTTGGTTCAATAGATTTGGGGGATAGGTATCAAAAGCATTTTAATGTTGCTATCCAAATTGTGATGTAAAATTTAGAGCTTTATACTTCAAACCTCAGACTTTAAAGTGAACAAACCCACATAGATTCTCTTCCTCTGTAACATGTAGAACCATGTTCCCTTTGTACACATACACATTGATATTTCCTTTATTTGCAATATCATGCCACGAGAACATATATCTACTAACTATAAAGGATCATGCTTACCATGAAGGAAACACATTAAAGCCATTGTAAGCCTTTGCATACAAAAAAAAAAAATATAACACCCAAATGCATCCACGCAGATAGGAAAAAAAAAAGAGTGAGAATGAATTATGAAGGTTTAGAGTGATCTAAATCAATCGATTTTTATTTTTTTCGAAGTAGGCTAAGCCAACTTTAATGTTGGATGGAAGAATGATCTACCCACTAGTGGGATGCTATCACAAGGATTCTACAAAGCTTAGTTGAGCTTGGACACCCTTTTGGATAATTTAATTCCCCCAAAGGTAGCTCCCGTCCTCAACCCCTCCCCATGATATTTGAACCTATGACTTGGTGGGGACTAAACTCCACACAAACCAATTGGTCTACATCTCCTGGGTGATCTAAATGAAAATCAAATTGCCAACAAAATACCAAAATATGATATCAGATGGAGTTGAATGAGAAGTGTCCTTCATAAAAGTGTTGGCACTTTGATAACCTATAGAGGACATGTTGCCAGGGTTGTTGATCTTACTCCCTCTCTTCATTCTTTGTTGTAACTTTGTCTTCTCCAACAATTTATTACTATTTTTGGATATATGTTTCTTGATGTGTATCTTTGCAAATAAGTGGTATTAAAATCAACACTATGTCCATGTACAAGTAGACTATCTCTTGTGTGATTCAAGCAAGATGCATGACATCATATCCTTCTTATAGCTTGCTAGATAGCTATTGATAACCAAACAAAAATTCATAAAAAACTTAGGAGTTAAAATTTGTTATTATGGCATAAAAACAATAAACGTACACCACACACAAGTGACTTATATGAAATACTTATACGTGTGTATCAACTTGTTGAAAAATATTGATTATAAACATGATATTATTTAGAACAAGAAAAACATATTTATTTTATTATTTATTATTATTATACTACTCTTCATTAATTTGGAAAAAATGTTTAATTATATATCAAAATATCTTAAAAATACTTTGAAATACAAAGAACCCAAATACATCCTACTCTATGAAAAAATACAACATTAAAAAGAAAGAATGTTTAATTTCATAATATTAATTTAGTTTGAATTAAATAAATTAAAATGCATGTGTTCAAATACAAAGAACCCAAATACATCCTACTCTATGAAAAATTGCACATACAACATTAAAAACAAAGAATGTTTAATTTCATAGTATTAATTTAGTTTGAGTTAAATAAATTGAAATACATGTGTTCTAAAACATTTATATATTAAATTAGGTTTATAAAATGTTTCGATCCATGGTTTGCAAAGTTGAGCTAATCACAGAATGATTTCAAAAATAATTTATTATGTGCTTATCATTACTTTGTAAGGAGTATTGTAAAACATATATTGATATATAGTTTGCTTGTTTTTGTTTGTTTAAGTTGAGCCTAGGATAGGATTATTTTTTGTATTGGATAGAAGAAGTATCAATTACCCATAGTGGGATGTTTAACACTAGGATTCTGTGAGGCTTGATCAAGCTTAGGCACCCCTTGGGAAGTTTAATTCCCCCAAAGTGGCTTCCATCCTCAGTCCCTCCCCTGAGATTTAAACCCGTGACTTAACGGGGACTAAACCCCACACAAACTAATTGGTCTACACTTCATGAGTATGTATTGATAAATAGTTAAAGTAATCATTCAATTATAGTTTAAGTATTTTGAATGGTTGCATGTAACATTTTGATCACAATGTAGAACAAGTATTGCAAGGCAATGTAGTCCCGCCATTAAAAAGGATGGGAATGGAAACTAATAAAGGTTAAGCACAAATTCATTACTATAGTCTTACTTTTTATAATCAATAATAATGATGCAAATTGATGTTTTGCATTTAAGAAAATACTCAATTGTTTATAGTTGCTTTCACTAAATGTAAACATGAAAAGTAATTCTACCATATAATGGTCAAAATTCACACTAAAAATTGTATTCTAAACTTGTATCCAATAAATTGAAAAAAAAAAAAAAAAAAACTACTTACAAGGAACTAGTGACAAATTATAAAACAACATATAATTCACAAAACAAATTATGCTAATCAACTTAACCTAACCTTAGTTAAATTCACACACTAAGAGGATGTAGTCAATTTATAATTATTATGTTGAAAGTTCAATTCGCATGCGTAGCAGGATGTGTTCAAAAAAATTATTTGTATGCTAGCATACAAATTATGATTATCATGTTTACAGGTTACAGTGAACACGTTACTTAAACGAAAGATAATGTAATTTTTTATCATTGTAAACACACATATATGTTTTAGTTTTGTCTATTTTATTCACTTTCATTCACACTCTTTGTCTCCATCTCCATTGCTCCACACAAATTTCAAGTGATATATATCAAAGAAACAAAACAAAATATGTATATAAAAACCATTAAAAAAATATTATATGCACATATCATACCAACATCATGGTTGCCACGAACTCCCTGCCGCTAAACTTCACTTTGCAAATACCTAGTTTTATATTGTAGTTACAATACAATACCACACTTGACTATATTATTCCCAACTACACAAACATATTGTACATTTAGAGTGTACACATATAAACACTGTATACATCATCTGTTGATTCAAGAAGTTGGAGATAGTAATGACATGAGCAGGTCCTTAGTGCCAAATGGATCTAGTATCTTCACTGTAGAGCTTGTATGCCATCACAAAAGTAAAGGCAAAATTAAGGACTAAATTCAACCATGGAAATTATGAGATATTTCAGTATCATGTGAAATAAGAAACACATTAATTCTGAAGCACAAGAGAATTAGATGGTCATCCTTATATAGATTACAAATTTCAGAATTTCAGAAATTTGATGAGCATAAGGAGAGTGAAGCAAAGTTGAAGTTAAATAACCATAATATTTCGGAAATTTGATGAACAAAAAGAGAATGAAACAAAGTTGAAGTTAACTATTTAACTCTGTTCGTCGAATTTCTAAAATATTTTGGAAACCACAATCTCGTAATTAGAAATAATACCAATCATAAACAACAGGGCTCTATGGTTCTGCTTTGTCGATTTTTTTTGAACCGATTGACTTGGTATTGATGTTACTCCTTGGATTGGACACGCTTCTCCACACATTCTCCCAATCTCACGGAGTAACTGTTCAATTCATTCATACACCAAACGTAATTTCATCTAGTTCCTATCTACCAATACACCAACCCAATAAATTCAAAAGGAAAAAAGTGCACACAAAGGTACATGGATTTGACAAATGCTGCTCTTCATACTCTTGAAATAATTTTGAAAGCAAAATTTTGCATTTGATCATGCAACCTCGCATACATACTAACCAAAGAACGATGAAGGAAAGAAGCAAGAACCCAAATTTATTATCGCAGAGACAAGAGCTCGGGAGAGAATTGATAATAATATATCATATTCCTCCATAATAATTGTCATATGCTTGCACAAAATTGGCATGAAATAATGACTTGAGTAATTGTTAAAAGTGGAACACAAAGATTTTATTCATCAAACTGAGCAACTCTCAGGTGAGGGCTTCACTTGGAGACTACCTCTAGCAGAACGCTCTACACATTCATCATTAATATCCATGAATAAATAGTTTACAAGCAAATAGGGAGGTTAGAACAACCACCTAGAAAATAGGAACAAATTCCTAATCTAAGTCTCACATACTAATGAATTGAATCACTCTAAGAATACATTTCTCCATTAACTTTAACACTCCCCCTTAATGGAGAAAGGGTTCACTAGCACTCCTAACATCTCCCTAAATAACTCAAATTTAATTCTTGCAAGAGGCTTAGTAAAAATATCTGCAACATTGTCACAAGTATTACAATATTCAATATGGATTTCCTTTGACTGAACCTTCTCCCTAACAAAGTGAAATTTTGTATCAATATGCTTTGTCTTTTTATGAAACACTAGATTATTTGCAAGTTTGATTGAGCTCTGATTATCACATCTGATAGCAATTGCAACTTTTTGTTCTTCCCTGGCATCATGGAGAAGTCCCTTCAACCAAACTACCTCACATGTTTCTGCACACATTGCTTGATACTCTGCTTCTGCTGAAGACGAGGATACAATGTTCTGCTTCTTGTTGCTCCATGTAATGACCTCAGACCCAATGTTGAAAGCATAACTTGTTATGGATCGTTGGTCATCTAGATTTCCGGCCCAATCTAAGTCTGGGAAACTTGTCAATCTAACATCAAACGAATCAATATATTTAATACCAAAGTCTAAGGTTCCTTGAAGATACCTTAAGACGCCTTTCATTGTAGCCCAATGATTCTCAAGAGGCTTTGACATGAATTGGCTCAATACAATGAGTGCAAAAGCCAAATCCGACGTAGTTGTAGTCAAGTAAATTAGACTCCCAACCATTTGTCTATACAATGTTGCATCAACCTCCTTTGAACCATCATTATTCTAAAGTTTGGTATTCTACTGTAAAGGCATTGATGCTGCTTTGCACTGATCCATTTTGAACTTTTTCAATAGACTCCTGACATACTTTCCCTGAGACAGAAATGTCTGGCCAAAATCTCTCCAGACTTCCAAACCCAAACAATAGTGTAACTGTCCGAGATCTTTCATCTCAAAAACCTGTGACATCTGCTCTTTGATTTTTTTAATGAGTTCATCAGCATTTCTTGTAAAGATAAGATCATATACATATAAAGAAATCAAAACAATTTGCCCCTTTTCATCAAACACAGTATATAGATTAGGGTCATTCTTGCTTCTTTTATAACTATGATGTAGGAAAAATGAATCAATTTTATCATCACACGACCTGGGTAACTGTCTTAGTCCATACAATGCTTTCTTCAATCTACAGACTAAATGTTCCTTCCCCTGTTTAACAAACCCTTAAGGTTGCATTAAATGCACTTCTTCTTTTAATTCCCCATTTAAGAACGCAGATTTCACATCTAGTTGGTGTATCATCCAATGATGTTTGGTAGCTAAGGCAATTAACATTATGATTGTGTTTAATTTAGCTACAAGGGCGAAGGTTTCCTCATATTCTATGCCTTCTTTTTGTGAGTACCTCTTTGCAACCAATCTAGCTTTATATTTGTCTATGCTCCCATCTGCTTTAAATTTAGGCTTGTATAACCATTTGCAACCTATGGGTTATTTGCCTTCAGATAGTTCAACTAGATCTTAGGTTTTGTTTTTCAGTATTGACTCATATTCCTCTTCCATGGATGCCCTCCATTCACTATATTGACTCACTTCTTTATAATTAAAGGGTTTAACAACATTTAACATACTAGTTATAAGAGCACGATCCCTATATCTTGCTGGCAACTGAATTTTCCTACCTGATCTCCTGAGTGGTGGACTGGATTCAAATCTGTTTTGATCATCCCTTGGTGGGCTTGGCTTGCTACCTACATCTGTACCATCCACATCACCCTTTTCTTACTGCTGCTGTTGCTCATCACTTCCATCTTCCACCAGCAAAGGCATGTGCCATTCTTCATTCCTTCCATCATGGTTTCCATCATCAACCTGCTCATGGAATACTACATCTCTACTTACAAACACTTTATGAGTAGAGGGATTAAACAATTTATAAGCTTTAAACTCCGTGTAGTACCCAACAAAAATGCATTTAATGGCCTTTGAATCCAATTTCTTCCTATCCTCTTTTGAAGCATGAGCAAAACATTTGGAGCCAAAATCTCTTAAGTGATTAACTGCATGCTTAAAACCTAATAAAGCTTCGAATGGAGTTTTAAAATCAAGGCTTTTTGTTGGACTCCTATTCTTCAAATATACAACAGTATTTATTGCTTCTGCCCAAAAGACATTAGACATGTTCTTACATTTTAAATTGCTTTGAGCACACTCCACAAGGGTTCTGTTCTTCCTCTCTGCAACCCCGTTCTGTTGAGGAGTGTGGGGTACTGTGAACTGTTGAACTATCCCATGGTCCTTGCAATATTTGATGAAACCACCCTTGTTGTATTCTCCCCCTTAATCTGAGCAGAGAATTTTGATGAATTTTCTTGTTTGTTTTTCAATCATGCTTCTGAACTCTTTAAAATACTCAAAAGTATGAATCTTCTTTCTGAGAAAATATACCTAAATAAATCTCATGCAATCATTAACAAATAATAGGAAATAATAGGCACCTCCTAATGACCTTGTTTGCATCGACCCACACAAATCAGTGTGCACAAGCTCTAGTATATCTCTCTTCTTTCTATCTACATTTGCAGGAAACTCATCTCTATGCATCTTCCCAAGAGCACATGCTTCACAATCAACAAGAAAATTTTTTAAAACAGGAAGACTATTGACGATACCTCATTTCTGAAGTAGCAGTAGGTCATTGAAGTTGTTATGACCAAATCTTTGATGCCATAAGTCTGTTGTAGTCATAATTGATGAGGTAAAGGCTTGGTGTAGCGCGCTTCTCACGTTCATCTTATACAATCCTTCCACTCGAATACCTGATGCAATTGGCTTCATACGATCCAACAGATCTTTATTAACACAATAAGACTTAAAAAATTCTACCTTAAGGTTCTGATATGTTATCATAGAAACATAGATCAAATTCTTTTTGATTCTAGGTACATACATTACATTTTGAATATGTCTAATATTTCCATTAGGCAAAAATGACAGGAACATTACCATACCCTTTGATCTGGTACCCTCTATCATTACCAAGGTAGATATTTGCACCACTACTGGTTTCTTTAAAATTCTCAAACCAATATCTGTTACATGTCATGTGAGTGAAAGCTCTTGAGTCCACAAACCAAGTTTTTGCTTCATCATCCTCACCAGAGAACGCAGAATCAGATACAAACAATCTGAGATTCTAATTTTATCTTCATCAACAAAGTGTCTTGTATGCTTCTTATGTTTATGGCGACCTTCATTAAATTTCTTCTTCTAGCAGTTTTTAGCTATGTGACCAACTCTACCACAATAAAAACATTTGGGTCATGAATCACTTCTGTTTGAGGACATACCTTGAGATGGTTTTCTCTGTGGTGTACTTCCGCCTTTCTGTCTTGCATTTTCCTTCCCTTTGAAGGGCTTCTTCTTCGCTGTTAGAGCAATATCTGAACTCTAGGGTTTCAAAGTCATCTGCCTCTCTTCCTCTTGCATCGAGATCCCTGTCAATTCTTTGAAATAGGGGGCTTTCTCTTTCGCATTCAAGCCTGTGATAAACATCTGATAGTCATCAGTCATACCATTCATGGTGATTATGACCAGATCAATGTTTGACATTGTCTCTCCTATGTCGCCAACTTATCTCTGAGCTCCTTGATTCAAGAGATGAACGAAGCCATTGATTCATTCTCCTCCATTTTAATGGAGAGGATCTTGCTTTTCAAAAACAACAGGTGATTTGTGTTTTTGATCTCATACAGGTTCTTGAGGGTTTTCCATATGACGTTTGTTGATTTACATTCATGAATGTGAGGGATAATACCGTCTTTCATTGAAAATTTTAACAATACTTTTGCTTTGTTCTCCCTCTTTTCCCAGTCTTGGATTGTCGCTGTTATTCCACCTATAACTAGGGTCGGCTTCAACTCATCACCGCTTGCAGTCACCTATGCGTTTTGCCCTCCAACAAGGTCTGCAACTTAAATTTCCAATTAGAGTAATTGGATCCATCGAGCTTATTGCTCTCGTTCAGATATGCCTTTGCCATATGGTTATTCATCTTGAAAGGTCTCCCTCAAAGGAAACTTTGTCCTCCAACAATTAATTAAAAGGATGGATTTATCTCTAGATCCAGAGAAGGGATCTCCTCTATATATATACGCACTCTCTCAAAAAAAAAAAAAACCCCCCCTCATTTAAAAAATACAATCTTAGAACTTTCTTTTAAAAAATTGTACCCCTTTTTGAATGCGGCAAAAAAAAATGACCTCTCACAAACTGTTCTTTTGATCGAAAAAAAATAGTGATCACAAACAACAATACCTTTAAAAAAAACACTATTATTGACAATTTTGATTGGAGCTTTGGTTGGGCTCTATACAAAAATCCAATCATGCTGTGGAAACATTCTCAACAACTTGCCGACTTCCAAACTCAGTTTCAATTCATTATAAACAATAGATTACAAAATTCCAACAATCTTTCAAGTTATGCAGATGGACTTGCTTTTTTTTCATGGTGCCATTTGGGTTTGAGCCTCTCGCAAATTGTTTGGTCATGTTGTTGGGTCTGTTCAATGAGACCACCAATGACATAAACTCTGCACAGACAGTCACAGTTGAATTCGATACATTCAAAAATGCGAATTCAAATGTGTACCATACCACAAATTCATGATCACATCTACACTGAACTTGAAATCGAATTCACATTACAATGGATGCCCTCTTCATGGATTTGATGGTGTCCTCAGGCTCCAGGGGGGAAGAGAGCTTCCCGAAAGAAGGCAACTCACCACACCACACCACAATGAAGGATCAAACCACAACACCAGCCTCACCACGTCTCCACTGCACTAGATCTACACCACAAGCTACCTTTGCAGTTGAATTGGTGTAGAAAGGTCCTCGATCATGGATTTGATGACACTCTGAAGAGATACAACAACTCCAACGTTTCTCTTAGCATAAGCCTCCTCCAATTGCTCCAAAGCCTTGTTATAATTAGTGACATACATTAGGCTCGTAATCTCACCACTAATAACTGGTTCCAATGCACTGTATTCATATGGAAGCTCCAGTAACTAAAGCTTTGAATCTCTTGGCATTGGAATCCTCGCGAGCACACAACTACCACCATCGAACAGGCACAACACCTTGAACGCACCATCGAACATGCACAACACCTCGCACACACCAGCACGTAGTTTCCACCACGATCTGAGCAACTCGACCTACCAACTCCGGTGGAATTGACCAGCAAATCCATTCAAACAACAACTCTTGATCGCCTCTCTCTGCACCAGATTCGCTGCAGCCTTCACATCGGGCGATCTCAACCTCCACGATCCATCGGGCGATCTCAACCTCCACGCTCATCACACCAACAGATCATTATGCCAAGCCACCACATTCTCGGCGTTCAACGAGTTGGTCAACAGAGCAACATGTTTTCTGCCTCCAAATGCATGCTGATGGCCCGCACTGCAACGAATTTCATTAAGAGGAGGCCGAACAACGCAGTTGTCTCTCAAGGAAGGGTGGTAGTCAACAGAGAAAAGAGTGTTTCTTGAGCCAAAAAGAGTGTTGATCAAGCAAACAGATTTTTCCAGACTTTCTCTGTGCTCCGCCTCCTCACTAGGCCTTCTTTGCACCACCCAGGGCCACAATCTTGCTCCAGGCACCCACCCAATCACCAAAACACTCTGACTTTACCTCACTCAACCCTGAAGCTCTGATACCATGTTAAAAATGGAAGATAAAGACTTTATTCATCAAACTGAGCATCTCTCAGGTGAGGGCTTCACGCAAAACGATCTACACATTCATCATTAATCTTCATGAATAAATAATTTACAAGCAAATAGGGAGGTTAGAACAACCACCTAGAACATATGAACAAATTCATAATCTAAGTCTCATATGTAAGTAATGAAGTGACTCACTCCAAGAATACATTTCTCCATTAACTTTAACAATAACGATAGTGATGGAAGTTGCACAAACCTCGAGGGAGACATAAAATGTGGTTAAAAGAACGATTATTTCATTGCGTTAAGAGGCGCTCTACAACCCAGTATGGGAGTAGATCTCATGTAAAAACGTAAACATAATGTTTGACATTTAACATTTAACATTTTTAATCTAATGCCGGCCCTATTTAAAAATCAATCTAATTATTATTATGTATAAACACAATATAAATTTAAAATATAAAGAGGTTTACTAACACTCAAAAAAGAGGTATGGTAATTAATTTTTTTTATAAATAAACTGGAGATATAGTAAAAAAAAAAAAACTATAAATAAATTAGAGTATGGTAATAATTTTTTTTATAAATAAAACCAACGATTATAGTAATATATATATATTATATATATATATATATATATATTATATATATTATATATATATAAGATATGATAAATAAACAAAAATATAAATAAACTAGAGGTATGTTAAATAAATAAAACCTCTTTTTATATTTACTCCATAAACCTCCTTATATCTAAGAAAACTAAAAAAAAATGTTTTATTTAGGTGAAGCCTATGAGGCAAATACCATGGGACAAATAATTATTAATACCATGAACCAAATACCATATTTATAAAAGAGGTATGGTAAATAAATAAATAAATAAATATAAAAGAGGTATAAAGAGGTATGATAAATAAATAAATATAAAAGAAGTATAACGAGGTATGACAAATAAATAAAAATATATCAAATATGTTTAGAAATCAACATCTAATTATATACCAAACCTATGGGCCAAATACTATGATAAATAAAAGAGATACGATTAATAAATAAAAATATAAATAAATCAAAGGTATGGTAAATAAATAAAAGCTCTTTTTATATTTACTTCATAAACCTTTTTATACTTACTAACACTCAAAAAAATGTTTTATCTAGGTGAAGCCTATGGGTCAAATTATTATTAATACCATGCAAAAAAATATTATTAACCATAATATTAATATTAAAAGATTCAACTTAAAAAAGAGGTTTGAACCTTGAGATTTGATACCTCTAAGGGCTTGATAGATATGGAGTTAAGATGGATTTAGGCTAGTTATGCTCCAATGCACATGTCATGAAGGTGGAAATAAGACCTTTAAAATATGAACCAATGAGATGATTACAAGTTAATTTTTTCAATATATATATATATATATATTAACATGGGTAAGACTATTGCAAATCGAACACCAAAACTCCAACACTAGAGTTTTGAAGTTAAATAGTTAAACATTATAAAATATATTAGTCAAAACTCAATTAATAAGTAGTCAAAAGCAAATAGATTGATAAAGCCTTGTCGTGATAAAGACTAATAATTACATGAGCCTTTGAATAGCTATATGTAATTATATTAGCCAAATTAAAAATGAAAGAATAAACACAATTGTATATTTGAAAGAGAAAATATAAATATTTTAGTATATTTAATTTTTTATGATTAGATTCAATTAAATTGAGATTAATTTTAATATAAATAAAAATCTATTTAGTTATATTAAAAAAATGATTCAATTAAATAATTTATAATTTAATTTTCATAAAAGTAATTTCCATCTTCAACTTTTCACTGTAAAATATAATAAACCAATATATCCATATCGGATAAACATAATAACATAGATGTAACTTTCTTAATGTTAAGTTGGTGAAAATTCCGCTTGCTTTTTTGTTGACGGTTAGTTACAAATAACTTTTCTAGTTACTATTTGATTAAAGGTAGCACAAATTCACACCAAACAATACCATAGTTTACTTTTTCAAAGAAAAAGGGCAAAAGGCATTAGTGGCCCATGGTCCGTACCTACTCTTTCATAAAATAAAATAATCTTAACAAAACCAAATACTTAAAAAAAGAAAAGAAAGGAGTGAGACGGTGCAAAATAAATCCACCAGGCTGGCCTTTCCATCTGTTCAAACCTGTTCCGCCGTGCCGCGTTGTGCCACCGGTGAGTGAACAGCCGCGTCTGCTTGATTCACTAATACAGTGAAGCTTTAATTGAACCGGCAGGAGGAGACTATGTTCTGTAAATGTGAAACTCCTGCCCTAAACGGAATTGGAGTTTAAAGGACAATTTATTAAATGTGTCTGTATCGAGAGGCAATATTATCAGTAAACACAATGTCTGGAAGCCTTTAATTGATGTTACAGGAAAGTATTTGAAGTTTGCTTGATTGGGTTATTCATGGCCTGGGAGGTGTTATTATGGCTACTTTCCTTCTTAATCGTCATTGCGCTACTCGGATTCGTGGTATACCAGGTAAGTCATCAGGCACACATGTAATGTAATGTCTCCATGTCTCATCTCTGTTTGCCAGACTGAAAGAGAACAATGGCGTTATGACACATATATAGTTTTCTTTGTGAATATTATTTGACACTACGGCAACCTATCTTTTGATTACTATTTGGGAGATTGACCTTATAACTCACTGGATCTGCCATGCGACGGCAAAGCTCAACGAGCTCAGGTTTTGACGCAACAAATCCTGTATCCTGTAATGGAATGGAATAAAATGTCTGTGCTTATTGGATATGTCTGTTGGACTGCTCCATGGGAATTGAGTTCTCGAACATCTGTTTGCAAGGGAGTGCCTCAAAACCACTTTGGCAGCCGTTTCACTCAAATGTTGCTCGCCACACTCTCTACTGTCTACTCTTGATCTCCTTGCTGGTTTGCCTTAAATCCACTTTTAGTCACTGTCCCATTACATACCATTTATTGTTGATAACCTTTTAGCTATTCGTAGATGAATAGATCAGACAAATTCAGGGTTTTAACAGCATTCAGTTATTTATGAGTTCAGATCCTTATCCAGCCACTTAAGTGCAATAAAAATTCCACAATCATCGAATATCTGATATTTACTAGAGGCATGCATGCAAGATTAAAAGATACGTTATAAGAATCCTACTTGAGAACTACACCATGAAAACTTTTGGCTTATCCCGTATGGATAATCCTGGCATGACCTTGGAAACTACAAACAATACTCTCAACGGGTGCCATTTTAGGGCTAAACAAAAATGAGTAACAGGACCTTGAGAATGTCCTATCTATTTCCAAGGCCTATGTTCATGATTTCTCCCTTAATTAAACGTGTTAAACTAAGAAAGAAACAGGAAAAGGAATAACTATAACATTCACTTTCCACAAGCTCTCCATGAAGCAAAACAAGCTTAAAATCTTCAAGCAAATATATGTATAGCAACAAGAGAATATTTCTTCTACAAGGCAAATGTGAATGAAAGAAAACACCTGTAAAAAGGGGCCTCTGTAGCTCTGTTGTTAATGTCCTCAATGCATTGCCCAAATGCATTTGTGAAGTCTCCCATTGCACATTTGGTTAGCCATATTGTTGTGTTTTGCGTATGGGAGTGATGCCAAAGAAAAGAGTCTTCACAAGCAAGTATTTGATGGGAGAAAGGATTCCAATCCCTAGCAATGGTGTAGAAGCATGGCTGTAGCAGAAGCCATACAAAGTCCTTAGCGTCATGGAGACAAATTGTCGATGGTGTTTCGGATGGAGTCTAGGCTAGAGGACCATGAGAGCAAGAGAATGAACCTTAAATGGCATGGATGTAAAACAATGGTTGTTTGGGTTGTTCCCATCATTTTCCTGCTCAAAAGTTGGGTGTTCTCGACACATTAGCTACTGGAGCGTTAAGATTTTCTGATGAAAACCACCTAAAAGATGAGAAAAACCACCTCCTCAATGTTTTTAATAATAATGGGTATAGTAGGCACCAATGTCTGAAAGCTTTCCTTAAGGATGACTATGGTCCAAAGATTATAAAAGAACCCAAAGACCGGTTTTCTGGTGTGCATCTTCCATTTATCCAAGGGACCACTGACAAGATTGCAAGGATCCTTAGGAAGCATAAGGTCCCCTCAACCTTTTGGCCCCGAAACACCATTCGGAGCTCCTTAAGTTCAGTAATCCATATGAAAGGTTTTTTGAGTTAAGACTTCTGTGATCCATAATAATTTTAACAACATCTTTCGGAAAAATCACATAACAGATATTCTCATTGAAGCATTTTGAACCAGCCAGTGTGGTTCATCTTCACGATAAGATGAGGAACCAGATCCAGGCATTGTAATAAATAGATGTAGAGAGCTGCTAACTAGCTGGTAGCAAGTAACAACTAGTTTGACTGAGGGCAAAAATTAGGAAGGTTTTGACCAAAAAGGGTAAGGAAAATAGATTAAAATTATGATAAAATAATATTATAAAAAAGAAGTTATAATAAAATAATTAATTTTATTTAAAACTTTTAACCCTTTTAATGAATATTATTATATATAGTATTAATATTAATGGTTTAATCCTATTCAAATCCCCAATATTAACTAATAAAAATAATTTAATAGAGTCACTAAATAAATAAAAGGAGGATTAATAATATTATAAAGATATAAATAATATTAAAAGTGATAATAAATTGTTTAGGGGGGATACCGAATATTAAATGGTTAGTAATATTATTAAATAGAAATAAGATTGAGATACTATAATCACATAATTGATTAATAAATAAATAAATAAAATAAAATAAAAAATAAAGAAATAAAAAAATAAATAAATGAATAATATGAAAGGTGTTTATGTCATCCCATGTTCTTGTGGGAGTCCCTACATTGGTGAGATTGGCCGCTCAATAAATCAAAGGATTCATGCGCACGCAACTGACATCAAACATGGGGGAACCCAATCCTCAACTCTCGTAGAACATGTAGAAAAGACTAAATATAACATCTTCATTGAAGAGGCCCAGGTGACTGCTAGGATTAGTCATTTCCATCACCGCAAGTTTAGGGAAACCATAGAAATCGAAAGAAGGCCTAGTAATCTTGGTGGCGTTGATGTTGAGTGTATTTGACCTCGTAATCTAAAGCAGATAGGCCCTTCAACAAAGTAAAGGAGAGGTAATGATTCTCATCATCTACATTCATAATGGATATGTCAACACCAAGAGCCTATCAAATGATGTCCTTAGGTGAGTGCATAGTCTTAAAAACTCGCTGTCTTGAACCGAAAACCGGTCAAACCGCCCGGTTCATTGGGTGACTAGGTCAAACCGGCCAAAAAAACCCGGTTGAAGGGTTCATTTCGCCAAAATTTCACAAAAACCAGACCAAACCGGTCGGTTTATGAAGGAACCAACTGGTTTATGGTCAAACTAGCCGATTCCATCATAATCATAAACTGGCTGATTATGAAACCAGATTCGCTAAAGAGGGCTGACATGTCGTGAATCCGTTGAATCTGACAAGATTCATGCCAAATCGTGTTCGGAAATCGTGACATGTCGTGTTCGATTGGGACTTGATTGAATCCGGATTGTGTCTCAATCGAACACGACGTGTCACGATTTCCGGACACGAATCCGGAAAAGGTCACCCACGCGACATAAAAAAGGTGAGTTGCTGTTGTTTTAATTCACTTTCACTTCTCTCTTTTGCTGTGGGTTTGCTGTGAGGGGTTTGGAGCAAGGAGCAAAAGGTGTGAGAGCGTTTTCAAGGAGATTCAAGCAACAGGTAAGTGCATTTCCTCTATTTTTTGCATTTTATTATAGCAGTTTGCATATGCATTTCTTTTACAAATTTGTGCATTTTTGGTTTATTTTTTTTTACAGTATTCATGGCTCAATCAAAGGCAGCAAGGAAGGGGCAACGGAAGGGGAAGAATGTCCCCATTGGAGATGCCCCTCCTCCCCCAATTTCATCAGAGTTTGCTGCAAGTATTCCCTCTATTGCAAGTAATGTTGCGGGAAGACTTCCTCCTCAATGTAACATTGAGAAATATCCCTTGTGGAAATATGTCACAAGAGAGCAAAGGCCAAGCAACAAGGTGAAGGGAGGAAGCAATGTGAATTGGAGATGCAACTTTTGCCACAATACTTTCATGAGCACATATTTCCGTGTGAAAGGCCATTTGTTGGCTTTATTAGGTTGTGGAGTTGGAGCTTGTACAAAAATAGGTTTACCAAAGAGGAAAGAAATGGAAAGAGAGTCCAATGTTGGTATGACAAATGTGGTTGCAAAATAAAAAAAAAACCAAGAATGATGATCCCCTTCCATTTTTGAGGAAAGGTACCAACAAATTCCCATTTGAGAGTTCTAGTGCGGGACAAACAGCGAAAAGAAAGGCAATTTCACTTGGTCCAATTGACAAGATTTTTCAAAAGGAGAAACGGGAAGAGCTTGATCTCACCATTAGCTTTTTTTCTCTCAAAACTTCATATCTTCTAATGTTGCATGCTCACCTCTATTAGTATTTATTGAGATGTGTCAAGTTCCAACTCAAGGGGCTCCATCAGGGTATGTGCCTCTTGGTTCAGAGAAGCTTAGAACCACATTGTTGATGAAGGCAAAAAATGCTTGAGCCTATTAAAGCATCATGGCCAACATCTGGGGTTAGCATTGTTTCTGATGGATGGACAAATCCAGCATGACACCCACTCATCAACTTCATGGTGTCTTCCTTGAATGGTCCAGTTTTCTTGAAAGCAGTGGACACACTTGGAGAATACAAGGATGCACAATATATGGGTGAGTTGTTTATTAAAGTTATTGAAGATGTAGGTGTTGATTCTTGTCTGCAAATAATTATAGATAATGCATTTGTCTGCAAGGCTGCTGGCATGATTGTGGAAGCTAAATACCCACAAGTGTTTTGGGCACCTTGCATTGTCCATTCATTGAACTTAGCACTGAAATCCATTGCTTCTGATGTGCTTTGGATTGGTAACATTATTGAGGATGCACGACATATCCATAACTTTGTACAAAATCATACAAATGCGCTCACAATCTACAAGGAGTATAACAATCTATCATTGTTGAAGATTGCAGATACACGGTTTGCCTCTTCATTCATCATGTTGAAGAGGTTGAGGGAGGTCAAGACCGCTCTTGGGGCCATGGTTATTTCAGAGTTTTGGTCTTTCTGGAGAAAGACAGATCAACTTCTAAAAGAGTGAAGGACACAGTGCTAGATGATGCTTTTTGGGAGAGGGTAGATCTACTTATTCAGATCATGGACCCTATCATTTTTTTTCCTTCGATTTGCAGATACATATTAACCCATCCTAGGAGAGGTTTATGAGGGATGGGATTCCATGATTGAGTCTGTGAGGAGCATTATTTTACAGAGTGAGTGCCCCGAGTATGAGACATCATTAGAGGCCTTCTTCACCACTATACATGATATTTTTGTCAGTAGATGGGACAAGAATTGCACACCTTTACATTGTTTGGCTCACTCATTAAACTCAAAATACTACAGCCATGAGTGGCTGAATGGTGGACCTTCCCAGAGATTCCCTCTTTACATGGATGGGGAAATCTCACAGGGGAGAAAAGATGCATTCAAGCGGGTTTTTCAGGATAGAGCATTGCTTGATGAGGTGGAGGATGCCTTTGTAGAGCTTTCCACTGGCACTAGTCGATTTGCGGGATGTGATCTAATTAGAGTCAAGGGGCTAAGAAGCCCTATTCTTAGTGGGCAAATCATGGGGCAACAAGCCCTCCTCTACAACAGTTAGCCATGAGGCTCCTCTCTCAGGTGACTTCATCCTCTTGTTGAGAGAGGAATTGGAACACATATGGGAATTTGTATAGTGTTAAGAAGAGCAGGCTTGAGCAATCCAGGGCAGAGACAATGGTGTATGTGCACACCAACCTTCGTCTTATTTACAGGCAGAGGGAAGAGTGGTTGAAGGGAAAGACAAAGACGTGGGATGTCTTTTCTGATGATATGGGCTTGGACAATAGTGTTGAGTTGGCATTGGCCAACACGGATCTGAATGATCCAGTGCTAGAGCCTGTCAGATTTGATGGTGGTGATACTGTAGAGGGGTCATCCTCCACGCCAGCCGATGCAAAGATGACTTTGGATACAGGGGAGGAAGATGCAACAGAGGAGAGCAATGGTGACCATGATGATGAGGACAATGATGCTGATTTTGATGATGACTATGAGGATTGATGACTCATGAGTCATGAACTACCTACTGCCTTGAGGCTTGTATACTTGTTGTTGTTTTGTATTTTCTATTTCTATTTGCCATTGGCATTGCACTACCTATGTAACACATTTTGATTTTGATGACTTAATGAGAAAACTACAACTGTTAGTACTTTATCTTACTATCTTGTCTTTCTCTTATTGGATCATTGATGAATTGAATATGTATTATTTGAATTTTGTATATACTATCACTATGCATAATGTTACTAACTTACTTTGTAAACAATAAAACTTACATCTAGATGAAGATCTATGTTTGAAATCAATGAATTTGTATCATGAATGAGAATTTGTGTAAGAATATCTAATTTTTAATATATATATATATATTTTTATTTTAATAAAATAATATATAACGTATTTGAACGTGTCCTGTTCTGGGGGGCAACATGTTTGTATCCGACAGTTGAATCCTTATATCTGTCAAATTCCAAATCCACGTTAGGTGACTTAGCCGCCCAGTTTATTGCCAGGGCAACAATAGACCCTACAAAATGCAGTTTTTCTAAGTTTTTAAGCTATTTTGAGGGATGTTTGGGGTTGTTTTCCTCCAAAAATAGTCCCTCTAAGAAAATCATGCCTACCCTCTCAGTTGCCTGACACATCTCAACTCTAGCAAAGTTGGCAATTAATGGTAATGTTAAATTCATAAAGTAAAAGTGACATTTCCTTTATTTCTCATTTTCATCCTTTTAGTTAAATTTTTAACATTACCATGAAATGACTCACGATGCTTGAGAGTGGTTTTGCCCTCATTGGATTTCATATGGAGAAACTAGAATTTTAGATTTCACTCAAAATTCAACACACTTAATGGTTTTCAGTATTTCATGGTTTGGGGGTTTGCAATGTTTCCATTTGGTTCTATCATGCGTGAGGGTATGACATTGGCATTTGATCAAGAGCATGAAGCCCTTTAAGAACCTTGATGTTGGTGGCATTGATTGTTGAATTTTGTTGATGTTGGTGGTATTGATTGTTGAACTCCTCTACCATGGCCTTAACAAGAATGTACCCTTCACTCAAAGGAAAACAACTGGTTAGGCATGCTAATCTTTTTCTACCACATTATAAGGTTGAGGAGATGAACACTTCACTCAAACCAAAATCATTGGTTAGGCATGTTAAACCTTTTCAATTTCTATCATGTTATAAGGTCGAGCAATCCAAGTCTTAAGACTTTGAGCTAGATGATGTTTATGTATCTCTTGTTGATGATCCCATTTCTAGTAGCACTGAATCAATTATGAATTTCATGAGTGACCATGTTGATCAATGATTTGTAGTTTTGATGTCTATTTTTGTTACTACTACTAAAGTTGTAGAGTTTTAGGAGTCCTCAAACTCTGAGCCATATTATTTATGTAGCTCATGTTGATGATCTCTTGTCTAGTAGTGGTGATGAGTTTGATCATGATGAGGAGTGATCGTGTTGTTGATCACTGATATGTAGACTTGTAGTAGGTCAGTGGTCCCATAGCTTAGAGCAATGTTTTCGGACTCTAGAGGCCATTTAGAGCCTCATTGATTATGTATTTTGTCGCTGATATGTATTGCACTCGGTGCCATTTTGATCTATTCACCTTTACATGGTATATAAATGAGCAAACTTCGGATATTTTGTCTCTATTGGCTTGGAATCATGGTTTTAAATCTTAAAAATAGTTTTTTTCATTAAAAAATAATTATTTAATGTATTTTTTTAAAAACCGGTTCATTAAGACCTGCCCAGTCCCGGTTTGAAATCCAGTTTATTAGGTGGACCATCCAATCACCGGTTCCGGTTTTTAAAACTATGGGTGAGTGGCTTGGGCTCATGGGGCCTCAAAACCCACCAACTGGTGCTAGAGGAAGATGTCAAAGAAGAAGCAAATACACTCATGACATCCAAGGCTGAGGAAGACTTGATAGTATTACAGAAGGCAATTACACAGATTCAGGATAATACTTCGTGGTGGTGTTGATGTTGAGTGTGTCTGTTCGTTTTATGAGTTTTTGTTACAATATGCTTTGATATCTGTGTGGCATGGGTTGAGGAGCAACGTTATCAGAGTAGGCCGTAGCTGCAAGGCATTTGGTCATACTAGTGCTTGCCACAAAATGGAAAAAATAAGTAATCTTGTAGAGCTGCCATAGGAGGGCTTTAAAGCATGCATGATGTGACATTTGAAGGTACCATAGTTGGTGATAAAATTTTAGGAAATTGCAGTTCAATGCAAATTCAGAAGTTTCACCTCATCCTTGAGGTTCCTGAGATCTATATCCTGTGAACTTTCAGCCTTACAGCTGAATGTGAAATATAAGTGTATATATTTCACTTTCGTCAAACCAAATACACAAGTCAGCCCAAGAAAATTAACATTGAACAAATGTACTTCAAAGGAAATATTTTCTAGCCACAGGGGACAATTTCTAACATATAACAGATCTGAAAATTACTTATTTAGAGCTACAGACATAATTCAGCCCACTTAGCTTGTATATGTTTGTTAAACCACTTACTTTGTTACATCACATAGCAAAATTTGTTAAATCACTTAACAAAATCTGTTCACTGTTATGTTAAATCAGCATGCATAACTAACTTTTGAAACTTACCAGATTTAGAAACTACTCAATCAGAATAAGAACATAAGTTGAAAATCAGAACTGAGAGTACAGAAAGTTTGGACAGTAAAATATCTTCATATAGACATAAGATGAAGTTACAAGTACATATTGACAGCTTATCAAAAGCTGGTAGAAGAAATTCTTTTGAACTTATCAAAAGCTGGTAGTAGAAAGTCTTTCAAGCTTATCACAAGCTAGGACTTCTCCAATGCTTTCTAAACCCTAGTTAGGGCAACTGACTATCAAACCCTAGCCACCAACTCCTAGCCTGGATTCACTTCCATCCAAAGCTGGTTGCTCCTGCAAAGATCACAATGAGCAAGTAGACACACTGGCAAGTCCTCTTTGGCACCTACACTTGCATCACATAAATGTACAAGAGAAAACAAGATAGTCTTCCACTATCTTCCCTACATCAAGCACTCCAAGTAGTAGGGTGACCAATGCCACAAAATCCTAGTCTTCTCTCGCAAGAACAAGTGCTCCCTTTTCTTCTCTAGGGATTCTCCCAAACCCTAGCTTCTGTTGTCTTCTCAGGTCAAGCTCTAACCCTAATGTGTTCCTTGAGGCTTTCATCAATACAAGAACCCTAACACTCTAGACAAGAGTGCAAAGTACAATGAAGAAGAAATACATATGGAAAGACAAGTTTGCTCTAGCTTTGACATCTCTAATACACGTATGCAATTGTTGTGATCAATGTAATGAATGAAACAAAAGTCTCCATCCTCTCTCTCTATATATGATAGGTGAGGGAAGCCAACAATAATAAAGTAGACAATGTCCATAAGTAGGGAATCTAACTAATCACTAGATAGTTCAAGGTGGAGCATGTCAAGCTTCAAGGTAAGCATGTCCATCAAGCAAGTGTTCCAAGGTAAGCACTCCATGAGAAAGGTCCAATACTCCCTTCTAAAGGTATCCAATGCTTCAATTCTACCTCCTAAGCCTCCTAAGTCCACAACACCTACATGAATGCTCCTCAACCAAGCAACCTTAAGTCAAGCACAACCCTCCATGTAGCCAGCCAAGTGTTCCCATGTTGTCGAAGGCTTAGGGTCCTCTTTATAAGCACTCAACACTCCTCCTCCAAGTAGCTACTTTTCCCAAGCAAGCAACCATGCCTCCCATGTGCACCTCATTAAGAATTTCACAATGCTACATGGGCCTTCAACCTCCTAAGGAAGTGCACCACATAAGCATCAAGTCAAGGTATAGCTGCTAGCAATCCGTGAGTAAGCTATCTTCAATGTGTATGTACAACCATGAGTAGGCATCGCACCATGCACTCTACATTGTATGAAGCACCTCCGAGAATGGTGTGAACGCTTTCAAAGTTGTTAGACACATTCATGGTAGAAACAACAGATGAATCATAAGCATGAGAGTATGTCTATTATTAACAGATGATATACATTTATAGTACATTCACATGACCTTTGGTTTAGTATTCCAAGGTCTCTTGGACTTCCTTAGACTATTCAACTTCCACACCAACCCTTAGAGGATTAGGTGTCCAACATTCCACCCCTTAATCCGAAGGGGTATGCATGAGTCCAAGAAGAGAGCTGTAATACAAAATGTGCAAAAATGCATGGCAGCACTAGGCTGAATGTGCTCTCTGAAATGTTGGTATAAAGGGCGGTGGTTTAAGGATGAACACCAACACTGGAACGCTTAGTGCAGTTCTCGGAACTCTTCCAAGTTTGGCATGAAGCTTAGGTCTTTAGCTAGAGGAAGTGCTCCTGATGTTTTGAAGAGGGAAACCTTCAACCGTGAAATGAAGGTCTCACCTCGCATAAAATGGAGAACCTCAACCTGAAAAGGGAGGTCTCAACCTGTGATTGTTTAAGGATTACCACCAACTCTGAAATGCTTAATGCAATTCTTGGAACTCTTCCAAAACTGGCAAGAAGCTGAAATCTTTTGCTAGAGGAAGTATCCCCAATTCTTTGAAGAGGCATCACCAACTGAAGGCATGCTCAAGTGTATCTTTATCTCTGGCTACAACTCTAAATCTGGTATGGCAGGTTGTAGCTCAGGCTCACTTGATGTGGCTTTGAAGCTTGTAGATGACCATCACTTCCCTCTCTGTCAGATGCAAGGTGAGATGATGGAGAAAACTCAATTGCAACACTGTTCAATGCTCTAGAACAAGTTCGGACATATGACTGAAATATCTTCTTGGCTGTTGATGCCCATTGCCAAGAAGCGATCCATCCAAGATGAATCTTTGTTCTTGCAGTAAGCTTGTTTCTAAAGCATCTGTGTGAAGAATGCTCACATGGACGAAGATCAAAACAATGATCTTTCATATGGCCAACTCGGTCACAGTGTTGGCATTTCACAATCTGTTGTGGTTGCTGTGGAAGAGGACTAGGATCTGAAACAACTGAAGATGAACTATGATGAGGAGCAGGTGAAGATGAATCGTCCTGAAGAAATCTAGCACTTTGAAATTGGATTGGCTTGGAGTAGTCTGGAATATGAAAGGACACGTATTTGTCATATCCAAGACCAGTTCTATGCTTGTTATGGACAAGCTCTTCCCAAGGTCTGATGATGGGCTTGGGAAGTGCAGATTGAACTTCTACTTCTGCATGCAAATCTGCTTTTGAACAGGGCACTGGATGTGATTCAACCTTAACTTTATATTGTTGATGTTGATGGGAGTTTGTCTCAATATTCTGAATAGGTTCAGAATTACTACGCTTCTGCTGAAGCTCATGTCGCTGGAACTGAGATTCTAGTTGTAGAAAATCAATCTTTTCCTGTGCATTTTGCAAACAATGTATGATATTGGAAAGATTGTCCTTGGTGATGTTTACCATCCCATCGTCATTGGACTGTATCAAAGTATTTAATAAATCTAATACATCATAAATTAGAGCCATTTTCCGGGCTTTAACGATCATTGTTCTAATCAACCAACAACAATCACTATGATGCTAAAAAACAGTACTTTCATGAACCATACATACTTGTGCAACAGTCAATATAGCAAGGAATCAACAACTCTGGAATCAACAAGTCAATACCTCTTTGCTTCAAAACTGTAATGTCATTATCCTCTCAAGAGCGGGTTTGATCCATAGAGAGTTTGGATCAGGGTCTCGGAAGATGTTGAAATGCCGTCTCAAGTCAGTCCATGTAGAACATAGTCGTAATTGGAGAATCTGGCTTTCGTTTGGGCATACGTCCAACAGATTTCTTCGATCTGATAGCTATCAAGTCACTCAGATTTAAGCCTTTAATTCTCACAAACTAGCGCTAAATTTTATGATCAGTTTCTTGTAAGAATCAACACGTTGATTTGGAGGCTTTATCAAAGAAGTTGCAATGAAAAGGAAAACATGTATTTATGTCCAACAAGTGTCAAGGAATAACAATTACTCGAAAATTCAAGCTACAACAAGAGTTACTTCCCCCACATCTACAACTAGCTTCATTTTATTCAACGAATACTTATTAAATAGAAATTATGCATGTTATTCTACAAATACTTCAGGCCGCAATACATTGCATGTGACATATTTATTCTGGCTGTCGAATCATAAGGATTGATGTAGTCAAACTCCAAGTCTGATAAGCATATCAGCTGGTATACCACACAAAACCGATTTCACAATGTGCAATATAAAATGAATCTGCAGAAATTTACACACAAAACAAATGAGGCTCTAGCTGCGGGTCTAGAGATCGCTACATAATCTGGTCACGCCCAATACATTCCTGTACATTTGGCCATAGCTCTTACCAAGGACAGAGGGGGTAGTCTCCATCAAGTGATTTCATCTGCTACAGGTGGAGAGGAAATTGTGGAAGCAGTACAGAGAGTCCTTCGACAGGCCCTGAATCAAGGATGCTTATACCCCTTAGTCCATGTACCAATGATACAACTTCAGCGAAGCAGTCATTTTATAGAAGAAAAATCCCGTGGACAGTGTCAAATTCGTTTCGATCCCATGTATCTGTGACGAATCCACCATGCTTCATTTGTTCCTTGCAGCACATTTAACAGTTGTTTCACATCCCATGGAGATGATAATGCATGGAATCAACGACAGGAGCAGCGAAATGGAAAATGGGCCGTCATCCCCTGGCTTTGCACTGCCAAAGTAGACACAACGCTTATTGCAATGACAACAACTGCTTCGTTTAGATCAACCTTCCTCTAGTGATAATGCTAAAGAAGAGGACGAGGATAAACTAGGCACCAACTAAGCAAATGCAAAGACTCCAAGGACTTGCCCAAGGAACTTGTTGAAAATATGGAAGCTACGCAAAAGATTGCAACTTTACCAGGTGGTCACTTTGATATTCAAAACATGAGTGCGGACACATTGATGGATGAAGTAGTTTCATGTATAGTATCAAGTATGGATGATTGCACTGGCTTTGCAGATCTGGTATCCGTTAAATCTTCAGAATATCAAAATATTGATTCTAATTGTATCATCGAGGGTATTACTGAAGTATTGCATAGCTCAGATATTAGAACCGCAAGTAGGGATTTTTCTGATGCCCATGTTAATACCAGTGGTTTTACTATCATTCAAAAACCAACAGGGCTGCTAGAGATGGTGACCAAGAGATACGTGACATTTTGGATGATATTCCTTATTCGAAGAAAGGATACGCAGAAGAAATAGGTGAAAATTTAGTTGTGGATCTTATGGGAGTAAATCAGTAACTGGAAAAGGAAGCTCTGAGAAGTACATTCCACGTGAAATTCTTGCCATTCTGAAGAAAGAGAATACACTTAATGGGTCTTTCCAGGTGCCTTTAACGGAAAGTGAAAGCAAGGACACTCCTGGTAAAGAGGTGAAAGGGCAGAAAAACAAATCCAACGAGGGAAGTAAAAGCGATTCTTAGAATTCGTGTGCTACTCCCGGAACAGTCAGAGGCTTAGAGAGGCAATTGAGTGGCTGATTATTACTCTAGAACTTTGCAGTTTCTAGCTCTATATTCGCTAAAATGAGATTTTTGAGTTGTAACATGTAGCATGTTACCTGTAAATTGGTAGCTGATTGCTACTCAGATGCATTTGAAGAATGAGAAGGTACAATGACAGTTCCAGGAACGAGTTAGTGCCAAGCCGTCGAAGAGCGAAGTGGCCAGGTGCAGCAGAGTAGCATTAGAATATTTCTATAAGTAGGGAAATGGCAGACAAATTCTGGAAAGAATGCAGCGCTGACAATCTCTGAAAATACCTAGGTATGACCTGCGCTCTGATACCATGTTAGACACATTCATGGTAGAAACAACAGATGAATGTTCAGTATGAGAGTATGTCTATTATTAACAAATGATATACATTTATAGTACATTCACATGACCTTTGGTTTCGTATTCCAAGGTCTCTTGGACTTCCTTAGACTATTCAGCTTCCACACCATCCCTTAGAGGATTAGGTGTCCAACAAAAGTAAAGTCAAAAGCTAATAATTGGTCAAACAATATGAAGAAGATGGATAGGGATCCACCCAAATCTCTGTAGATGCAATTGTATTATTTCCAAGTCTCTGCTATTCTGCTTCTATTTTGAAGGAGGGATATTATTCTCCAACTTCTTGGAGCTTCTTCCTTGTGCACATATTCTAATTCAGATTTTCATTGAATTCCATTCCTAGGTGCTTGTAGTTTTGAGTTATCTCGAGTGGTTGCCTTTGAAGCTGATTTGTGTTTCTTTTGAGCAAGAATACGACTACTTTCATTCATAGTTATTTGAAGTGAGTTTCCTTTGAAACAGATTTGAATATGTGCAGAGAGAGGTTCAATATTGTTCACTACATAGATGTGTTTAAAAGTTAGGAAATCACTTTTGTCATTGTTGATATCAAACATAAAGAGGGGATTGAATGAAATCACCACTAGTTCTGTGTGATTAAGAATAGCATGTAAAAATGAACTTCAAGTTAAACATCTAAGAATATAAATCAAGTCTTTGATTAAGAATGGAATTCAAACGTAGTATCTATAATTAAAGAAGGTATAAGTACATTAAATCACTTCAATGGAAACAATAAAAGTTCTTGATATCATGACTAACTCTACTTGAACTATTTCAAAGCAAAACAAGGTTCTAAGCTACCAATGTAAATTTCAAGACAAAATGGTACTAATCACTTATGGTCTAGGCTTAAAAGCTTGCATAGGTAGAAACTCTAGTTGTGGGATATCATAACTTGAATGGCTCACACAATGATACTCTCTTCACTTGTGGAGATTAAGGATTGGGAAATAAATCTAATCACCCTTGCATTAAATGGAAAGCTACTCTGAATCAAAGCACGTGAAATGAAGGGACTTTAATCAAGTTTAGCTATAGCTTGGAAAACATTCATTGAGGCCTGAATGGGTGGAAAACCATGTTGTGGTGTCTCTTATTCAAATCTTAATGGTTGAAAGGGGTTGCAATCAACGTTGCACGAAGCGGGGATGCGAAAGCGTCATTTCCCAAAAATCTAGGAAGTGAAGCATCTACTATCTATATCTATATCTATATATATATTATTTATTTATTTATTTATATTTTTTTGCATTTATATTAAAAAAACATCCCAAATACCAAATTAGTTGTAGAAGACGTGAAAACATGCATATTTTTACATAAATCGAGATAGATATGGCATCTCTGATTCCATTGTACATCAATGATGAATTATTCGAGCATAAACCATCTAGATTCTAACAATTACAAACATACGTCAAATTTTTAAGAATATCATAAAACATAAAACATTTAGAAGATAAAATCATCAAACATTCAAGTAACTTATCTAGCAAGTGAGCAACTGTCAACATGAGTCATGTCCAAAATTCAAATAATAATGTTTACAAAATAGGCCACTTGGCCATCACCAAGACTGAAGTACACACTGAACTAAGAAGAGCAAGACAAAAAGTTCAAATTCACAACAGGAGTCTACAAGTCTAATCTATGACAAAAAGTAGTAAACTATGAATATATCTACTAATCTCTCCTCCTTCCACCACGAACAGGATGTGAGCCTCCACGTGGTGGCAATGAAGAAGATGGTGGCTCTGGAAGTTATGGTAGTGACTATGGAACTCATGCAGATGAAGCCCTTGCTCTGTTGGTGTTGAAGCATGGAACCTGGAAACTAAGGGACTGGATGGGGGTGGCATCTCAACTCGATCATCATCATCCTGGATAAGAGCATCCTATAATTGCTCTAATCATAACATTCCATCCTCCAAATTCGGCTCCTCTGGATTTTTGTCCCAAACCTTAAGGTCTTTATTAGTCTTTGCATCATCACAGTAATGGGACAACAATCGCAAGTTGTAGTGAACATAAACCAAGCTCTCTGCCTGGTCTAAACTTAACCTATTCCTTTTAACGATGTGGATGAAAGAATAAGAGCTCCAACACCTCTTTGCAGAAGAAGTGTTTACCACCTGCGATAGCACCCGCAATGCCAAAGTCTGTAGAAGTGGAATAGCACCTCCATGCCTGTTCCTCCACTCAAGAGAAGAAAAAATCTCTCGATCTCTAATTGCATGCATGCTCTGAAATGGACCAGTGCTAAGCGTATAGTTGCTCAACTGTTTTTGTACTATGGCAACCTCCTCCTCATCAGGGACTAATTTACCCAATGCTCTCGTATAACTAGATACAACCTTTGGATCTAGGTGTGGTTTTCTCTTGCTCCTCCCCTAGGTGCTGGTGTTGAAAGCCACGATCGATGGTAGTATTTAGGTGTTAGAACACATGCTAAGGCATGCAATGGAACGTTTAACATATCCCATCGTTTTTCCACCTCTGCACGAAGATAATTGTACAAGGTGATATCTCTAGGCTCAACAATGTTTTTAATCTGCCCCAACATTCTATCCATTTGCTCATACACCTCCCGAATTATTGGCCGATTTGAATCTGCAAACTTGATCATGTAATAAATTGGTTTGGTGAATTGCAAAACATATTTAATCTGTGACCAAAAGAACATGTCAAGAATAGTGTCCTTGGCTACATTAGCACCATCTCTATCAGTGTTAATTTCCTCCCATGATTCAAAGGTCACCATATTAGTTAAAGCTGGTCTCACCTTCACTAGCCGCCTAAAGGTGAGGTAATAACTTGCAAATCTTGTTTTGCAGGTTTAAGCAACTGCAACTTGGAGTAAGTGCCATAAAAGTAGTTTACCCTTGTATGCCCTGTGATAAATTTAATGAGTTCTTTCCCTCTCTTGTAAAGCTCATTAATCCATCCACATTCTTTATGCTTCACAATATCATGCATCAAAAGGTTCAATGTGTGCACCAAGCAACCAGACCAAAAGATGTGTGGATGAGTACGCTCAATAATTTTTTCTGCTGCCTTACAATTTGCTGCATTATCAATGATCACTTGAACCACATTATTAGGACCAACATCTTTGATTGATTGCAATAGGAGATCTGCAATGTTTTGGGAACTTGCATTGATGGTGGAGGAGTCATGACATGTAATAAATACTGCACCACTAGCAGAAACACCAAGAACATTTATCAAATGTCGGTTTTTAATATTCTTCCACCCATCTGATATAATGGATACCCCACAATCCACCCCACTCATTTGTAAAACGTGTCAAAGCTCCTTTGCTTGTTCTCTTTCTAACAACAATGTTCTAGCTTTCTCATAGTTGGGGCTCTTGTATCTTTTTGGGGCTTCATTGATGGCGTTAACCATATCATGCCAATAGGGAGAGCGAAGCACATTGAGTGGTAACCGCAAACACAAAGAAATCAGACTATCTTTCCATCCACATCATCCCTCCTAGCAACATTAAGGAAATCCCCTATTGTTCTTTTACTTCCAGAGGTTGCAGAAGTACCATGAGGAGATGAGCTACCAAATCTAAAGGTTGCACTTGATTCAGTCTGAGTTTTTTGTTTCCTGTTTTTTTGTTGTGCAGCCTCCTCTATTTCGATGTATTTTCTTTTTTGTTTAGTTGAAGTGTTTGGGCAAATTTGTATCCCCACAACACCCTTTTTGTCATCACTGTCTAAAACCCCACAAAGATGCCCCCTTACATTGGTATATGAACCACTATATGGTTTTCCTCCATGACAACCATGAGGGCACAAAAACTTGTAGCTTCCACCACCTTTTCCCCCTTCAAGTTTGGTCACATAGTTCGACAAGGGTGTCAATGCAGCTTTTCCCTCTAGTGTTTCAATGTTCTCTTCAGGTTCATCCCCTTCCTCCTCATCATACATTGGGTCACTCATATGGGGACCACTATCCTCTTGTTCTTCTTCCCTTCTATTCCTATTCCCCCTTGCCATTATGAAAACCAAAAGTGGAATGATACATAGAAGCCAAACGAACACCATCTTGGAAGATGAATAAAGGTGGTGGACAACTTGCAAATAAATAAGCAAGAAGAAATAATGGGAAAGAGTAGGAGAGGGAGGAGAAAAAATACAAAAAACAATGACAGAAAAATGAGGGAGTTTGGGGTTTGCACTTACCTCTTTAGCTCTTGTAGATGAAAACCCTTCTTTACTCCAAGCTCTTCCTCCTTCACTGCTCCTAGCTCCTCCTCCACTCCTCCAAGCTCTCCTCTCCTCTCTTCCCCAAGCTCTCTTCTCCTCTCTTCTCTAAGCTCTCCAAAAACATAAGAGTGAGCAAATGAGAGGAGAAAAAGAGTTTTATTCCCCTCACTCTTTTCCCTAACCCAAGCTAATCCCACCCAAACCACAATTAAGCAAAAAAAAATTAATTTAGTGGGTCCAGCCCGTAGAACCGGGCCCCGGCCGACGGCCTTCGGAACCGCTCGGGATTCGCCTGGAGTCAGCCCTGATCCGTGGCGGATCCACGCGTGATTTGGCCCCGGAGCTGCGGCTCGGACGTATGGAACCGCATATCAGGCTGGATGGTTCTCACAGACTAGGAATCATTTTTTCTGGCCCGATCTGCGGTTCCGGGGCCAGATCACCCACAAATCCATATGGGCTGCGAATCTGGCTTTTGATCCGCTGGCGGGGGGGGTTTCCTGCAACATTGGTTGCAACAATACTCTGCTGACCATTCAATCATTACCCAACAAGCAAGACTTAGATTTGTTTTTAAAAGCAAATACTATTACTAATCAAAGGAATGACTATTGTAACATAAACAAGTGCTAATATATACATATGTCATATGAATTAAAAGGAAAATAAAGAGGTATTTACTAGCGAACTATGCAGAGGAAATCAAAGTGTGAACATATGAGAGAAATGGTGCACATGTCAAGAGACTGGGGGCCCTCCAAGCTTTGACTTGCACACACTAAGAAAATTATGGATTTTAGAACCTCAGAGCTACTGTATATTAATAATAGAAACCAGGTACAGAACTTAATTAAAGGTTTGCTATATGAAGAAACTTAATCCCCATTCCTTCACTTGTTTGTGTATTCATACAAGGCAAAAATGAAACTTTTTTGTTAATAATCCCACACAAGCTACCTAGACACTTAATTTAGCACTCATCTTCATCAATTTTGACCCCTGTGGAGGCCAAAATTGTGCTAAATTGCAGCTCTTTAGATCTTGGCAAATTTGCTTGCTGAAACAAAGTGATTTTCCCTATGAGTGATCGTGTTGACTAGGCACCTGTGAGTGTTTTTTCGCAGATCCAGGATGAAGATGCCCATCTCATGAAGGCTGGGAACACAACCCATGTATTCGATTTATGCCAAAATCCCTGTAGATATCTTAACTAACAAAGAATTACTAGATCAAATTACTTCTGGTAAAAACTGATAAAAATGACTTTTGAAATGCTTAAAAATTGCCAAATAAGGAAAATTAAAATAAAATAATAAAAATACCTTTTTGTGGTCCTATTTATTTTGATTTATTGATCAAAATGAAAGCAAAAGGTAACAAAAATGAAGGGAAATAGGATTATTATGGCCAAAATGGTGTTTATTAAGGTGCCTTTTTGATGACACAACTGAGGACCAACATCTTCACCAGGGAGGAGGTATTGCATCAATCAAAATTGTACAATGCCCCTGCTGCTCTCAAGGGGACATATAGGTTAGATGTAGACCCCCTTTGTATTGGTTTCCTTGGTTTTTGCATGAGTTCTTTCAAGTTTCACCATCAAACTTTGATTTTTAGCCTTCAGCGCTTTTATTTGCTTGTACTATTGGTAAGCTTGTTTTGATACGAGAGTGTTTTCCTCTCATTCTCCTCTTTTAATTGCTCATGTTCTTCAATAATATGCATGCTTTGGCTGGTTAGCATCTCATTCTGAGTTTTAATGTATCTTTCCAACATTTCCATTTCCTCCACTTGCCTCTTCAACCTTCTAATTTTTCTCTCCTTTTTTTTCATATCTAATTCTGAAAAATTCATCAGAGATTTTCCTTTGATATCCTTAGAAGTGTCTTTTGGAATGGTGTCAAAATCCTCTGGAAGTGGTGATGATTCTTTTTCTTCTGTTGTAAAAGGGTCTTCTTCCACTGTTGTAAATGTAAATGGTTCCTCTGCTGCTACAAATGTGGAAGGTTCTTCTTCCTCTGCCTCCAAAGCTTCAATATGGTCATATAAAATTTGTTGATCTTTATCAGTTTCCAAAGTTATGACTCTTCATTAATTCCTTTTATTGGGGTTGTCATTTTTCATCAATACCTCACCCTATGGGACATTAATATCCTTTCCCACTTTTTTTAAAACTGAATGCCTTTTTTTGGTTACACTTGGGATTTTAATCCAAATAAGAAATTCTGTCCACAAATTACTTATTAGGTGACCAAGATTGTTAAGAATTTTGTCACTCATTAGGCAATGGTTTGTAAAGGATTTCTTGTAGATCCTCGCTTTGTCTTGACCTTGTTATCAGCCAGATTTAAATTTTGTTATACTTGTCTTTCTATCATTTTAATGTTGCTTTGAGTCCATGCCGTGTCAGTAGATTTGTGGATTGTTTCCTAACCTCCAGGGTCCCCTTGTGCTCGCTTGCAAGTTGTAGTTATGCACTTTTATAGCATTCTAATTATCATTGTTGTTTCAAAGGTCCTAGAGCATTCTTTTTAAAGCTCTATAAGGTCCTTGTTGTTTATCCCCTCAAGATGCATTCGTTCTAAATTTATGTTTAGAAAGCATCTGTCATTCGTCTCATATTGATAGTTTCACTTTTGCTATTTTGTTCTAGTCATTTAATTATCAAAAATGCTTTTAGACAGCTCTTATTTTATTCAACCAAAATATTGTGAATTTAAGGATGTTTCCCTTTGAATACGGTCTGCGGAGGAAAAGTTTCTTGTTAGTATCCTTCTGCTGAAGCAGCAATGACTTTTCTTATGAATCCCATCTTTGAGCTTCGATTATAAATCTAATAAGCTGAAGTGCCTCTTATTAGATAAAGAGCAAGTATACCTAAATCCTGAACAGTGAATGAGAATCAGATAAGCTGTAGTCTTAGTTTTCTTAGGTACATATCATAAACTAAAAATTTTAGAATCAACAAAATTTTAGTTTTATTTCTCACATAGAAATGTGTGTTTTCCTGAAAGTGTGTAGAGTTGAATAGTAGTAGAACTACGATAAATACAGGATAAGCTTAGAAGTTTGATGTAAGTCCATTTCTTTACACCAGGGTAAATTAGGGAGGATTAGCCTTTCTTTTATTTTTGTTTCTATGTGAAAGAGAGAAGGCAGTTGCATAACTTCATCTATTCTCTCTTCAACTCCACCTGTTCCTGCAGCACAGAAATCCTGGAAACCTCTTCTACAAAGGAAAGTTTTTGCATCCCTGCACCTGCAGTTGAAAAAGTTTTCATTTTGTCAGACTTGCTCAAATACCTGCATTCACATCCATGCAACTCTCAATTAAAATTTACAAGTATAAGCTGTTTTGAAGTGGCCACTTTGCTTTTCATTACTAATATTTAAAACATATTCATGATTAAAATTATAATATTTCCAAAGCTCATTGCTGCTCTGGGTAGTTCTGTAGATTAATAATGGACTATAGAATGATTGTAACTTGTTTCTCTTTATTTTTCTTGTGATTGCAGCTGATATGCTTATCAGACTTGGAGTTTGACTACATCAATCCTTATGATTCGACAGCCAGAATAAATAGGCTTGTAATTCCAGAGTTTGTGATTCAAGGTTTCCTTTGTCTGCTCTTTCTCCTTACTGGATGCTGGTTGATGTGTCTAATCACTGCACCACTTGTATACTATCACACGCAATTGTAAGTTTACTTTTCTTTTGGATTATTGCAAACATTTTTGTAGACATTTTTCACGTGAATTCAGTCCTTTGGAGTTATCTTTATTGTTTCTTTTCCCACTGTGTACAATAATATGTGTTTTTTATGATGTTGCTGATCCACTTTTCCTTTTTTGCAATGCAAACACAACTCTCTTTCCTTTTAGAATTCCTTTTCGGTTATGTCAGTTGCATAAATCTATTCTGATAAGTCCTAAATTTTAATATAACTGTTACCATTTTAAATGTCCATGATAACTTTAGTTTTTACGCAAAGTCACATAAGGTACAGTGCAAAGGATTATATTGCGGTCAGCATGCAATCGCTAAATCTATTGAGTTTAGTTCACTGATATAATAATTTGAACTGAACACTATGCTGTGCACTAGACAGAAAATCATGTGCTGTACAGTTTTGGGGTTCCAGTCATATTAGACAGATGTGCAATAGTTTGTATTCCTGCACCTAAAGGCTAAAACACAAGCACAAAGGAGAAGGAAATGGTTATAAGCCTACTCAAGCAAACGACTAAAGGCATATTGACCAAGTTTTACATCATCTGTGCCATGGGCAAGCCATGCACCATAAGTAAAACCTATATCACTAGTGGAATGTCTTTTGTCAGCCCACTCCAAAGGTCAATGCCACATGGTTATTATCCATTAACTCAAAGAGAGAGCTCACATCTGATTCCAACTAATCATCATATGGCTATGGACTCATGTTGATTCTCTTAAATGCATCAAAGCTCCTTAACTAGGAAAGTAGGGTTTTGTAGACAATTCATGACTTCCTCTTCAACTTATCTATGTAGCTTTTCTATTATCTTGATGTACAGCAAGAACATGTAATCGATATTTCAGAATAAAACTTCTGTCAAATGCTTATTCTGTTATAGTAGGAATGGCTGCGAATAATAATTGACAAGAACTGGTTTTACAGCAATAGTTGTTTATTTGGTCAGCACACATTCAAACTTTATTTATTCCCCAAATGCAAAATACACAATTATGGCCCATGTTGGTAATGACGTGCATCCATTAATTGTAACAACCACATGTACATCATGGATTGGAAAAGAAATGCCACGTAGGATCATCATTTCATAGCCACAAATGATATAAAAATGATTAAAAAATACTGAAACATATATGCATGAAGTCCTTTTGTAAACATGTCAATAACAATCCCAGAAATAAGGAGTCGATAGGTTGGAATTTAGTAAAATGCTTTGGTCCATGTTACTGTTATACTTCGACAGGTCATTTTGTAGATCCAGACTTGATCTGCTGGTTGCTGTATTGAATCTTGTGAAACATTAAGGCTATTGTCCTAAATTGAACAATGCTGTAATTTGTAGATCAATTCTTGTAGTTTGTTCTTGCTTCTGAGCACAATATATATGAATATTCTAAGGTGTAGCTTGGAAAATCCACTATGCTATAAAAAAGAGCATAACAAATATAATTTGCAGACTCAATATTGCAACAACTATCGGCAACCAGTTCTCCATGTGACATGTCTCCCATGCTACCCAAGCATGAGAGTGCCATCAGGTATGCTATCCTCTGTTCGTAGTATGCAAGGGACAATAGGAGATACCCCTTACTGAAATGGGACACCATATTACCTGGGGGTGACACTCCCGACATGGGCTTCCATCTATAAATTGTGTGAGCGTCCCTCTAAAAAAATTGTTTGTGCTCATCTTCCACTTTGATAACTGCACAAAAAGAGGGCCCAATTGCTATACATGGGCGATGAAGATATTGTTGGTTCTCAGGGTTACTCTGAAAGTGTTTTCACCATGCTTGGGAGTACTTCATGTGTTTTGGGGTGCATGGTGTATGGATGACCCTTGGTTATTTTGTGATGGAAATACACATGGGAGGTGGCTTGCTCAATCATTTCTAGGCCTTATGTGGATGGTTGTGTGTCATTCTTCCTTGGAGTGTTGGAGACCTAGACAGTAAGATAACATTCTTCATGATGTGCACATGAACAGTGGGTGGCTTGGTTGGAGGTGTTAAAATTGCCAACTAGGGCCAAACTCCATGTGGGTCATCTTATTTATAGCAGCTGATATTTTTTTGGATTCCTCTCGTCAAAAGGTGTAGGATTGATCTAATGATCATTTGATTCCGACATGTATTCATGGAGATATGAATTTATTTGTATTTCTTAACAGTTTGTCAAGGTCGGCCAGCGAGTTAAATTGTGTTGCACACCCCCAGCTAAACCTCAACATTGCATATAAAAGGAGACATTGTGTCTCATTTCACCATCACTCATCTCATCATCTTCTCTCTCCTAATCTGATTGGGCAAGCCTAGGAGCAGCTGATCTCTCACACCTGCAAAGAAGAGGACGGATTTCTGTTTTAGGGCTGCGTTGACTGTGTTTACTGACCGTTGACTGAGCTGCAGGACTGTTGACCGTTGACTGAGCTGCTGGGTAATGCGTTGACCTTGCGTTGACTATATCTTGACTGCGGATTTCTGTTTTGGGTGATACATTGACCAGTGTTGACCAGCGTGCTGACCATAGGATGTGACTTTCATTGACTGCTGTTTGACTGTTGATCGAGGGCTGTTTTGCGCTGCATATACTTGCTGTTGGAGGCCGAGTTCTCCTAGGATGTCCTAAGGTCATTGGTGAGTTGTTTGACCGGCTTTGACCTTGCTGATATGATTTATGCTACTGCTGTTATAAATCACAGATTTGTGATATTGTACTATCTCTCTCTGTGCTGAATTATTGAAGAATATAGATGAATTGATCAAAGGGTTTCCCCGCATTGGGGTTTGTCCTTGGCTAGCCGCCACATCTTGTGTCTCTTGTCTTGGCTTGTCTTCTATCAATTTTATTTATGTTCTATCAGTGATTTACTTATATGTTAATGTGATTGCTATACTGAGAATTGACATTGGGCCAATAAGAAGAATTGAAGTAAATTGCTCTAAGCATAGAACATACCATAATTTAACAAGGTATCAGAGCTGAGGTGAGGACAAAGCCCAAGCAAGAGCAAGAGCAATCACCGAAGACAGTTGGAAAAAGTCAAAAGGCTTCATGGGTTCCTCATCACACTTCCCTGCCGAAGACAAGCTTTGTGAGAAGTCTGACTATCACGGATGGAAGATGTCCCTTGATCTGATATTGGAAGAGCAGGAAATGTTGGACTTTGTGAGAGGCAGAATTACGGAGCCTCCGTCAAATGCACTGATTGCTACAAGGAACAAGTACACTAAGGGTGAAGGCAAAGCAAAGAAGATCATCCGAGACTCTATTGACAAGCGTCTGGTGGCCTACGTTTCCGAGCTGAACACCTCCAAGGAGATCTACGATAGACTGGTAAGCTTGTTTAAAGTTAGTGATGCAAATCAACTTTTGTATATCAAAAATAAGCTGAAGGATATTAAGAAGGGCAAAGACGAGGATATTCATCCTACTTCTTAAGGATCACTGAGATCAAGAATGATCTCCTATCGATTGGAGAAGTCATTGCTGATAGGGAACTGACTATCACTACTCTTGGAGGACTCCCATCCGAATGGTATGTATTTAGAACCACTCTTCTCAACAACGATCGAATTCCGGGATTTGAGGGATAAATGGCAAGATGCATTCAAGAAGAGAAAAGGATGGTGTAGTAAGAAATGCTTTCAAGCAAAGGCAACCCTACTGCTTTCTCCTCTCAAGCTAAAAGGAGAAATAATTCTGGGTCTAAATTCAAAGGAAAGGCCGGATTGAAGGGTGGAAGAAAGGGAAGATGCTTCGCTCGCAATAAATTTGGCCACTATGCGAGGTAGTGTCCAAATAGGAAGGACACATCGCATGACGATGATCAAAATCACTCCCGAGGCAACTCCAATCACAATCAAAGGAATGACAAGTTCAATGGCAAAGGAAAGAGGAATGCCAGAAACCAAGGGAGTGGTCAACCCTCCTAGAAAGCAAGGAACTCCACGTATGAATCAAATGTTGTTAACAATAAGCAAGATGAATATTATCTGATATCGGTCCTCTCCACTACCTCTCTTCCAGACTCATTGGGCAATTGGCTTATTGATGGTGGTGCCTCAAGGCATTTCACTGGTTACAAGGAAGCTCTCTCTATAATCTGATAGAGAAGGAGACAAACTTAGAGATCATTCTTGGAGACAATTCCACCTATCCCGTAAAGGGTGTAGGGAATGTTACTCTTCAATTAAATCAGGGTAACACAATTCATTTGCAAGAAGTCCTATATGTACCTGATCTCAAGAAGAACTTGGTGTCCATTTCGGCAATGGAAGACAAAGGCTACAAGGTGGCCTTCGTCGATGCCAAGGTACATGTGTGGAAATTTTTTTTTAAAGATGCTTTCACTCTTGGGTTTTGAGTTGACTCTTTATATCAAGTTGGAGGAAGTCCGTTGGGAGTCATGTCTTGTGACACATCTCTTCAGTCTGAACTATGGCACTAGAGGTTTGCCCACCTTCATTACAAGGCTCTACCCGATGTGAGACAAATGGTGACAAGGATGCCCGAGTTCAAAATAGAGCATGAAGGTGTATGTTCGGGGTGTGCCGAAGGAAAGCTCAAAAGGGGACCATTCCCCTCAAGGCATAGCAGGACCTCCGATATTTTGCAGTTGTTTCACTCCATATCTGGTATGATGCTCATGAATTCTTTGGGAGGATATTTATATTATCTCACTTTTACAGATGACTATTCTCGCAAGACTTGGATATACTTCTTGAAAAAGAAGGATGAAGTGTTCTCCTAGTTCCGTCACTTGAAAGCCTTGATCGAGAATCAAACCGAGAAGAGGATCAAGATCTTAAGCACTGATAATGGGACAAAGTATGAATCCAATGAGTTCCATGACTTTTGCAAAGAGGCTGGCATTAAGAGGGAGACCACAGCACCATACACTCCTAAGCAGAATGGTGTGGCTAGAAGGAAGAATCGTACGATTGTGGAAGTTGTTCGTGCCATGCTCCATGATCAAAGGCTTCCAAAGTTTCTATGGGCCGAAGCTGCGAATACCGCCGTATATGTTCAAAACTGATGTCCTCATCAAGCATTGGATTCCAAGACACCCGAAGAGATGTTCACTGGTAAGAAACCTGATGTCTCATTTTAGAATTTTTGGAAGTCCCGTATATTTTCATGTACTGAAAGAGAAAAGGAGCAAATTGGGTGCATCTGGAATGAAGGGAATCTTCATGGGGTATAACAAAAATTCTAAGGGCTATAGAATCTATGTGGCTGGTTAAAGGGAAGTCGAGATTAGTCATGATGTCACCTTTGACGAAGATATGGCTCTTAGCAAGGTTGACAATCTTCCTGTTCTAAAGAAAACTAAAGAAGCTAACACCAGGTTGCCCAATGAGAAGGAAGATGAGACGATGGAAGAACCTATGGATTCCATTGATCCTCCTTCGCAAGAGCCTTCCTCTTCTAGGAAGAGGCCCTCATGGCTTAGGGGGGCACTTGATGATGCTGAAGGACATATTGCACCCAGAGGGACTTTCTGTGAAAGTAAGAAGTCGACCAGGTATCAAGGATACTTGACCATTATGAGCACAATCATTCAAAATGAGTCTTCATCGTTCGAAGAAGCCGTGAAGCATCAAGTATGGAAGGATGCTATGAATGAGGAATACGAGTCCATCATGAAGAATGATGTTTGGGATGTGGTCCCCAGACCCCAGGACAAAATTGTTGTCTCCTCGAAGTGGCTTTACAAAATAAAGCATGGAGCCGATGGGAGTGCTTAAAAGTATAAGGCTTGCTTTGTTGCTCGAGGCTTCTCTCAAAAGGAAGGTGTAGATTCTGATGAGATATTTGCACTTGTTGTCGGATACAACACCATCCGCTCAATCAAAGCCCTTGCTGCTATGCAAGGATGGAACCTACATCAGATGGATGTCAAGACCGCGTTCTTGCATGGTTCGATTAAAGAGGAAGTCTATGTGGAACAACCCGAGGGGTTTGAGATTCATAATCGGGAATCTCAAGTATGCAGGTTGAAGAAAGCTCTCTATGGGCTGAAGCAAGCACCCCGAGCTTGGTATGACAGGATCAATAGCTACTTGATGAAGCTGGGATTCACTAGGAGTGAAGCCGATCCAAACCTTTACTTTAAGGTTGAGGATGATAAGCCTCTCATACTGGTGTTGTATGTTGATGACCTCTTTCTGACAGGTGCAGACCCTCTCATTCACAAATGTTAGAGGGAGTTGGCTTTTGAATTTGAGATGAAGGACCTAGGACTGATGCACTATTTCCTAGGGCTAGAGGTCTGGCAGAAGCCAGGAGAGATTTTCCTATCTCAAGGAAAATACATGGTGAAGATTTTGGAGAGATTTGGTATGGTGGACTGCAAGCCTGTGACTACCCTGATGGAGCTTAACTTCAAGAAGTTATGCGGTAGTGCCGTCGGACTTGCTTTGGGTTGAGATACACCGCTGGAGATGTGAGGCTACATGGATATTCCGATGCTGATTGGGCAAGCAGTGTGATGGACCAAAAGAGCACTTTCGGGTGCTGTTTTCTTTGGGTTCAACCTCGATATCCTGGATGAGTGGGAAGCAAAAGTTGATAGCTTTGAGCATCGCTGAGGTAGAGTACATTGTTGCGAGTATGGCCTCTTGTGAGGCTGTCTGGTTGAGGAAGTTCTTTAGTGAGTTGTTTGGACATACACTGGATACTACCGTGATCCTATGCGACAACCAAAGTGAGATTCGTTTATCAAAGAATCCCATATTTCATGATCGCGCCAAGCACATCGATATCAGGTACCATTTTATTCGGGATATGGTACAACGAGGAGCAATAAGGCTCCATCATATTGGGACAAATGAGTAGGTCGCCGACATTCGGATGAAGCCTTGGGAAAGGTCAAATTCTTGACTTTTCGAGAACGACTAGGATTCTTTGAGAGATCCTCTTATGAGGGTTCTGTATGATGCATACATTGAGCTCTGGGAGCTTCGGGGGGCTTGGGGTACTTCTTGGAGCGACGAGCGACCATACGGTGACTCATCCTCCCCTAGTGGTGCGCTATGTACAGGGTGAATGATTCAGCCTTCCCCTGTGATACCCCTTGGCGACATGTAGGCAAGATAAGTGGTTCATCTTTCTCCTACCGAGACATCCTACCCATGCAGTCTGGGACTCATGGGAAGCACCTCTCATCTGGCCAATAAGTAGGGAAATGAGGATAGGGACCATAGTAGTACCGATGGACGCATCGTGTATCTACCGTACTCCCTATGCTAGGATGATATTGATCTGGGATCAATTGGAACTGACTTTGGGTCAGTAAGAGTGATGTAATTCACTCTCTTTTGGTATTGATCTGGGATCAGTAAGAGTGGTATGACACACTCTATTCATTGGGATTGACTTCGGGTTAGTAAGAGCGCTATTCGGCACTCTCTTTTATCTGGGACTGACTTTGGATCAGTAGAGGATGGTAGATACATTCTTGATCATTTCTTCTTCTTCATAGTTCAACAGAGCAACACTGAGCAGTGCATTTTATGGCAGAGAGTACCGACAGATAGATGGATTAGCTGATGGAGTTCTCCCCAGTTGAGAGGGAGTGTTAAAATTGGCGACTAGGGGCAAACTTCATGTGGGTCATCTTATTTATGGCAGCTGATATTTTTCTTGGTTTCCTCTTGTCGAGAGGTGTACTATTGATCTAACAATCATTCGATTCCTACATGTATTCATGGAGATATGAATTTATTTGTATTTCTTGACAATTTGTCAAGGTCGGCTAGCAAGTTAAATTGTGTTGCACACCCCCAGCTAAACCTCAACGTTGCATATAAAAGGAGACATTGTGTCTCATTTCACCATCACTCATCTCATCATCTTCTCTCTCCTAATCTGATTGGGCAGGCATAGGAGTAGCTGATCTCTCACACGTGCAAAGAAGACGAATTTCTGTTTTAGGGTTGCGTTGATTGCGTTGACTGACTGTTGACCGAGTTGCATGACTGTATATCGTTGACCGAGCTGCTGGGTAATGCGCTGACCTTGCCTTGACTATATCTCGGATTTCTGTTTTGGGTGATACGTTGACCAACATTGACTAATGTTGACCAAACGTTGACCAATGTTCACTGGTAAGGGCTGACTGCAAGTTGTGACTTTTGTTGATTGCTGTTTGACTGTTGACCGAGGGCTGTTTTGCGCTGCATATACTTGCAGTTGGAGGCCGAGTTCTCCTAGGATGTCTTAAGGTCATTGGTGAGCTATTTGACCAACTTTGACTTTGCTGATTTGATTTATGCGACTGTTGTTATAAATCACAAATTTGTGATATTGTACTATCTCTCTTTGCTGAATTATTGAAGAATATAGAAGAATTGATCAAAGGGTTTCCCTGCATTGTGGTTTGTCCCTGGCTAGCCGTCACATCTTGTGTCTCTTGTCTTGGCTTGTCTTCTGTCGATTTTATTTATGTTCTATCAACATTTTACTTATATGTTAATGTGATTGCTATACTGAGAATTAACATTGGGCTAATAAGAAGAATTGAAGTAAATTGCTCTAAGCATAGAACATACCATAATTTAACAAGAGGACAATTTTCTTTGGAGGAGCGTTGGGCATCCTAGAGGAGGGCATTGAACCCTAGAATGCATGCGCGCACTTGGTTGCTTGCATGGAGGCTTGTACTTGACATGTGGATGCTTGGGTTGAGGGAATGATCATGTAGGTGAGATGGACTTGAAGGAGCACATGGCTTATAACGAGCTTTAGAGCTTTGGTGTCTTATGGAGGTGAATTGTTAAACCCTTCTTGAGGAGCGTTCATGCCTTGGAGCCTTACTTGTTGGACACCTTGACCTTAGAGCTTGACATGTGTCACTTTTAAAGGGAGAGATTCACATGTGAGCCTATCTTCTTGTAGATAGGTTGCTTGCAGTGTCCTAGGTCCACTATTGTATTTTTGGGCCCCCTCACCCCACATATAAATAGTGGGAGGAGAGAGTCGTGTTCATACTTGATCTTGAGGATTCATTTCTCACTCACTTTTGTTAGAGATTTGACTCTCTCTCTCTCTCTCTCTTTGTACTCTTCATTATGCTATATCACAATTTGTCTTAGAGCACTTGGAGAAGTTGAAGGAAAATTTTGGGGATAGGGTTTCACCATAAGAAGGAAAAATATCTAGGGTGTATTAGTGTGTTGAGGAATTTGCAGAGACAAGGAAAGTTTTCCCTTCATTGTAAAATTTTTCTGAATAATATTTTGTTGAAACAACCTAATTTGAAACAACCTAATAAAAGCCACCAAATTTGTAGGTGCCCAGTTAGGGTTTCCTTGGTAAATTTGTTGTGTACGATTTGATGGTGCGTTTGTCTTCATTTGTTCCTTATTTCCGCTACATGCTAGTGAGTAAACTCAGTATATTTGTGGGTTAAAGTAAAGTTCAGTTTTCAGCGCTTTGCTTAGTAAATTCATAGATTAGATAGCTGAGTTTTAAGAAAACTAACATGGTATCAAAGCCATGTCTTTGAATGAAGACCAACACCGTGTTTTCAACCTCAGGAACAAGTTAAGGCGCAGAGGGAAGGCACATCATAGCTGAAGGGCTACGCTAGGGTTCTAGTAGTGGGACCTAGGGTTTTAACCGACAAAGCGTAGTTTTACCAGTTAGATTAACGCGCAAGGGTTCTTGAAGAGCTCAACCAACAGAATGTCTTACTAGGGTTTGAGACCAGAGAACGGTTTGGAGGGAGCAACACATATCTGCTCATGGAAGGAGAGGATTATAGTGGTGTTTAAGGTGTGAAGGAGTTTGTGGAGAACTCACCAACCACACCAACAAACCCCCAGTAGTTGGCTCAACACAATAAGAATGATGCCAAAGCGAGAAGGATCATTCTTTAGGGAGTCAAAGACCATATTGTGCCACATCTTTCCTAGAAGAAGACTATGAAAGAAATGTGGAAGTCCATTTTGAACCTCTACTAGGGCTTAAGTGAGGCCAAGAAACTCGTGCTCAAGGACAAACTCAAAAATATCTAGATGGGCAAGTCTAAGCTCACAGTCTCTTATCTCACCAAGTTCACCTAGGTGAAGGATGAGTTGGCCGATGTGTGTGAGCCATTCAAATATGGTGAGCCTTGAGCTATTAGGGCTTCATAAATCATGTGATAACTTCCAGGACACAGTGAGTGGTGTTGACCACTGGAGTGGCACCTGATGATTATATGAAGACTCCATGCCCAAGGATGATCTAGAGGACACTTGTACCATCAAATATCATCAGTCAACAAAGTTTTTTTAACTCTACTTCTATCTTCTCATCATCTTTCTTGTACCCAGATTCCAGACCTTGCGGAGAATTGTACATAAGTGTTACTAGTCATGATGAGTTTTTGAGTCTGTAACAGGCCTAGGATGTTCGGACTTGATCAACAAATGAGTACACCTTGGAGTGTTTTTTTTTTATCTGGTTAATTATCCCTTTTTTCAGAGGCGAATAGTTTTTTGGGGTTTTTCACTCACATTCTACCCCAAAGCCGGGGTGACAGTTTGAAGGTTGAGCCCCTAACACATCTTAGTGTCTAGAGTTGATGTATATTACCATAATAGATCACACAAATTTTTTTGTGGAATTTGGTAGGTCTAGGTAGTTATTTTTTAATTTTTTAGATTTTCTGTACTGTGGAAATTGCTAATAAAATTATACTTGTAATGTAATAAGTGATGTCTAAAGAAGTTGTATGAGGTATGAGTAATGAAATTTGCACCTCTCACCCTCAACTTTCTACTATGACACGCTTTGATGGGTCAAAAATGTGTTTTGAACTCTCAAAACCCACTTTTCCTAAGTTTAGTAGGAAATCTGGCGATTAATTAAGCCAAAAATTAAATAAATGGAGAAAAATAAATATCCACACATGCTAAATGTTGTGGAAATGAGGTGGAAAATTATGGGGGAGTTAAAGTGAAGTCCCAAGGTGATGTGGACTCCTAAAATCAAGGAAAGGACATGTGCTCACATAAAATCAAATTTCTGGCATTAAATGAGAAAGTTGCTTACTTGGAAATTCGAATATGTGAAGTTAATGCACATTTGGGAGGATTTGGGAGAATATTTGGTGGAGATTTTTGTGGGAAATTGTCTCCACATGGGTTACACCCATATACACTTGTCATTCCATCATGAAATTCGAATTTGGCACACAAGGGAAGAAGAAAATGATGTCCACTTGTCAAAATTCGATTTTTACATTTGGCATTGGAGCTCCATTCAATAAATTCGAATTTCTCTTTGGGATTGTCATTTCATGCCACTTGTTTAATCCGGCACAGAAGGGAAGAAGAAAATGATTTCCACTTGTCAAAATTCGATTTTTACATTTGACATTGGAGCTACATTCAACAAATTCGAATTTCTCTTTGGGATTGTAATTTCATGCCACTTGTTTACTTACTTCTACATTGGGATTGGCTCCAATTCCATTTGTCATTGTCTTTCTTCATTGGGATTTGCTCTCGACTCTCTATATAATAGAGCCATGGGCTCTCATATTGTATCATGTAATAAGCTATTGGGCTTGAAGAAACTCTGCCATTTTGTACTTGCATACTTTCTTAATACAAATCAAGACTTTGGTGTTATGTGGCTGGTGTTCTCTTGACGTTATGAGGTGATGTCTTTTCATACTACTGCTATTGTGTTTAATTTCTTTCGCATGTTGAATTAATATTAGTTTATGCTTGCCATCTTGCTTGGACCGATGTGTGCAAACTATCTTGCACATATCATTGATTTAGAGTACTATCTTAGGGATAAGCTTGCCAATTCATTTTAGGAGGAATGCTTGATTTATCTTATTCATTATATTGCTCTAATCTTATTCAAACTAATATGTGTTCAAGTGCGTGAGAAAGAATTTAGAAGTGGGAGAAATCTCAATTAGATCAACTCACTCCTAGAAGCACATCGATTCAAGACTCATCCATTTTTTTGCTCCAAGTTTTCCATCCAACAAAGAGCAAAATGGAGTTTTCTTAGTCTATAACTACTTGTTCATCCATTAAAATTCAAAATACTTCTTTGATTCTAGTACTTTCAAAGTTATATCTTCTATTCAAGAGTCATTTCTAAAGCTAGGCGAGTATGAGGTTCACTCCCATTACTTGAGCTTGTACTTTGTAAATTAAATTTTAAGTTTAGTTTTGATTTCTTTTGCCTAATTTCACACTGACATTTGGTATTTTTTTTTGTGATTTGCAGCCCATAGGCTTGAGCATTGGGCAACAAGGAGCTTGAGGAAAACTATTCACTCGTTTGTATGCAGGACCCCCTCATGCTATCTAAAAACTGATTTCTAGGGAGGCCATAAGCACTTGGGAGAGAGTTGCAAACTCATTGAGGTCGTGGGCCTTTTGAGTCTTGTGAATCTCTTTTGGAGAGTTTTTTCCATCTTCAAGTTTGTTGTTGCCATATTTTTTGGGGAGAGAGTCTATCTTTGTTAAAGTCCCATCTTTGTAAAGATCTCTCTCATACTGTGGGCTGCCCTCTTAGAGGCATTTTTACCCGCTTTAAGCGCTAATAAAAGATAAAAAAATTTGTTGGAGGGAGCTTGGGATTTTTCCCATGGCATCCCCTTTCCTCATTTAGAGGAGGGATTCTTGTGGGTGACCTAATCATGCTTTTAGTTTTTTTTCTTAGCTTTCTAGCTTTTAATTTCATATTATGCATGCTTAAAATCAATACATTTCACTCCACATGCAAATTTTTACTAATCTTGTATTTAAATTCTCAGATGCATACACTCAAGTTTTGCAAACTATTTCTCTTTGAAGCATTTGCATGAAGCATTAGTTTAATTTGGGGAATTAACACAATTTGCACTTCATCTAGGCATTTTAGTATAGGAAGGCCCTAAGCCTTATTAAAACTTACCTCCAACTTAAGTCGGTTGAATAGACTTTTAGGGACCCTCTACCTCTATTGACTCCTTATTGTGAGATCCAAACATTTGGGCGAGGATGAGGTCCGAGGACTAGAGTTCAGTTGTAACTTTGCCTTAGCACTAATTAATAAAATAAACCAAGAACTCATTCCATCACATTTTCTTTGTTTGCAAAGTTCTTAAATTTCTTGCTATCTTGATGGTTTAAAGTCTCACATGCAAATCTTATTTCAAGAGGTCCTTTAGATGCAAGCATTGTAATCTCTTTTAATTTTGCAACAAGTTTAATTTTCTTGTAGTTGGAAATTGGCTTATCTTTTGGTTTAATTGCATATTGTCATGAATTGTTGATTTCACTTTCAAGTACTATTATTTTGAGTTGCAAACTTAATTGCATATTGTCATCTTGGTCTAACATTTGAGTTCTTTTTGTATCCTTTTGAGCAAGGTAGTTTCCATGCTTTGATTTGTAGACTTATTCATCTTGAAAGCATTTATAATATCTCGTGCTAACAATTTATTGTTTCACTTTTCAAGGTTATTTTGGCTTTCCATTTGAAAGCATTTCACTTCATTTTAAGCAAATACAATTTCATTGCTTAAAGAGCAATACTTTGAAGGCATTGGTTGTTTATGTATTTTGTGCTTATCTTATGTATTTATGGTTATTGCTCATATCAGTTTTGCTTATAAATCTTAAAGAAATAATCCATTTTCACTCTAATACTCTCCTAGAAACTCTCATCTTTTAACTTAACTTTTCATTAGGGATCACCTCCCTTAGCTAACCTAGGAGATAGCTCAAACGGAGAGAGTTGGGATTAATGTGACAACCCCTTCTTTGAGTTCCCTACCACCAACAACACCTTGTGGGGTTGAAGGCTTTTCTCACTAACTTATAGGCAGGTGTAGGCGGTAGGGTCAACATATTTGGTGCTGTTGCCGGGGACAAGTCTTCTTGTTCCTGGGAAATCTACTAACTTTTTGTTTTTGCATGTCGGATTTTAGAGTTAGATTCCTGTTCAAGTGGTGACTCAACTTATTTTATTTTCTGCAAGGATTTCTGCTTGAAGCTTGCTTCTTGTAGATTTCTTGCTAATCTTGGATAGGAGCCTCTCTTTGTATCCATTTGCTCTTTCAGGGTCAAGCGAGCATGACATCATGAATGATTTGTTCGCCCCTTCTGATTCTACTAACATTTCAAGCTATCCGAATTTCATTCCAGATGAAGCCATTAAGGCTACTGAAGAGTTGCCTAGTTTTCTAGGTAACAATGTCATCAGTGCTGAAACTCACCTTAGGAATTTCCACCTTTGTGTGAGAAAATGGTGCCATGATATTAACCATGAGGGTTAAAATGAGACTTTTCATGTTTTCATTAGATGGAAATGCAGTACGTAGAATTACCTACTAACAGTTTTGATTCTCTAGAATTAATCATTGATGCCTTTGAAGAAAAATAAGGAGATGAAAGAAAGATCAAAGCGAAAACTGATGAGAATGATAAGGATCACATCAAGGAGTTGACTCGAATGATTAAGGATATGCAACTCAACCATGTTCAACTCATTAAGACCATGGAGATAAATCATGCACGAGCAATAAAGGCCATGGAAGTCAATCATTCTAATCAATTGGCCACTTTTCAAAATAGGTTGCTCACCATGGAAGAAAAACAAGTGCAACTAATCAACACCATGGAAACAAATCATACCAAGGAAATAAGTCTTATGAAGGCTAATCAAGTAACTTTTCATGTAGGTTGGATGAAATGGAAAGATTACAGGTACAAAAATTCCAACTTAGGTTAAATGACGAATGGGAAGAGAACAAAGAAACAAATCATAAGCCTCCATGTCCACTGAAGCAATCTTCATCTCATTATGAGGAGGTCATTTACTCCATTGAAAAATGGCTAATTGATGGAGACTTGGATAGCAAGGAAACTGAGGGGAATCAAGTTTATACTTATGAGATTAATCCATCACCCATGCCAGAGCAGAAGCAGAATGGACAAAGGCAGGTCAAAAAAGGCTTGGATACTTCAAATTTTCCATTTGAGCATGTTCAAGATCAGGCAGAAAGGTCTACTTTGATCACATCAACATCAACATCACAATCTGTTAAGAAGAAAAGAAAAATGTAGAAAGGATTTGGTAAATAAGATGACCATGTACAACACAGTGTTGGGACAGATCAAAGTCCTAAGATATTCAGAATTAGACAGTGCACATCAGAAAAACCACCCATGGATCTGCCTGAAAGTAAGAAGGTTCTCAACACGAACTTCATTGAAGACATTTGATGCCATGGGACACCTTTTTGTATCATATTTCTAACCTTATCCCTTGTCATTTTTGTTTAATTAGTTTTATTTCAAGAATAAATTGTCATTTATGCTCTTAGAATAAATTTCCATTTCTTCATTTCTGTACTTGATTTCATTTGATGATATTTTGAATGGATACTGCTGATATATGTCTGTTGTTGGTTGATGTAGATTTCAGGTTCTTGCACACTATCACTTTGTATCTAGCATGCATCCCCATATGGAGCCAAATGTTGACCACTGGAGTGGCACCTGATGATTATATGAAGACTCCATGCCCAAGGATGATCCATAGAACACTTGTACCATCAGATATCATTAGTCAACAAAGTTTTTTAACTCTACTTCTATCTTCTCATCATCTTTTTTGTACTCAAATTCCACACACTGCGGGGAATTGTAAATAAGTGATACTAGTAATGATGCATTTTTGAGTCTGTAATAGGCCTAAGATGTTGAGACTTGGTCAACAAACGAGTACACCTTGGAGTGTTTTTTTTTTTTTAATCTGGTTAATTATCCCTTCTTTTTTAGAGGCGGATAAATTTCTGGGTTTTTTCACTCACGTTGTACCCCAAAGCCAGGGTGACGGTTTGAAGGTTGAGCCCCTAACACATCTTAGTGTCTAGAGTCTATGTATATTACCATACTAGATCACAAAAAAAAAATAGTGGAATTTGGTTATGTCTAGGTAGTTATTTTTTAATTTTTTAGATTTTCCGCACTGCGGAAATTGCTAATAAAATTATACTTGTAATGTAATAAGTGATGCCTAGAGAAGTTGTATGGGGTATGACTAATGAAATTTGCACCTCTCATCCTCAACTTTCTACTATGACACACTTTGATGGGTTAAAAATGTATTTTGAACCCTCAAAACCCACTTTTCCTAAGTTTAGTGGGAAATTTGGCAATTAATTAAGCCAAAAATTAAATAAATAGAGAAAAATAAATATCCATATATGCTAAATGTTGTGGAAATGAAGTGGAAAATTATGGAGGAGTTAAAGTGAAGTCCCAAGGTGATGTGGATTCCTAAAATCAAGGAAAGGACATGTGCTTAAATAAAATCGAATTTCTGGCATTAAATGAGAAAGCTGCTTACTTGGAAATTTGAATTTGTGAAGTTAATGCACATTTGGGAGGATTTGAAAGAATATTTGGTGGAGATTTTTGTGGGAAATTGTCCCCACATGGGTTACCACCCATATACACTTGTCATTCCATCATAAAATGTGAATTTGGCACAGAAGGGAAGAAGAAAATAATGTCCACTTGCCAAAATTCGATTTTTACACTTGTCATTGGAGCTCCATTCAACAAATTCGAATTTCTCTTTGGGATTGTCATTTCATGCTACTTGTTTAATCATTTCTACATTGGTATTGTCTTCAATGTCATTTGTCATTGTCATTCTTCATTGGGATTTGCTCTCAACTCTCTATATAATAGGGCCATGGGCTCTCATATTGTATCATGCAAAAGCTATTGTGCTTGAGGAAACTCTGCCATTTTGTACTTGCATGCTTTCTTAATACAAATCAAGACTTTGGGGCTATCTTGCGGGTGTTCTCTTGGCGTTATGAGGTGATGCCCTTTCATGCTACTGCTATTGTGTTTAATTTCTTTCGCATGTTGAATTAATATTAATTTATGCTTGCCATTTTGCTTGGATTGATGTGTGCAAGATATCTTGCACATATCATTGATTTAAAGTAGTATTTTAGGGATAAGCTTGCCAATTTATTTTAGGAGGAATGCTTGGTTTATCTTACTTATTATATTGCTCTAATCTTGTGCAAACTAATACATGTTCAAATGTGTGGGAAAGATCTTTTGTATTGTGTGCAAGAATCCATCTGGAAGTGAGAGACATCTCAATTAAATCAACTCACTCCTAGAATCACAATGATCTGAGACTCGGCCATTTTTTTGCTCGAAGTTTTCCTTCCAATGAAGAACAAAAGGGAGTTTTCTTAGTCTATAGCTACTTGGTCATCCATTTAAATTCAAAAAGACTTATTTGATTCTAGTTCTTTCAAAGTTATATATCCTATTCAAGAGTCATTTCTAAAGCTAGGCGAGTATGGGGTTCACTCCCATTACTTGAGCAAGTACTTTCTAAATTAAATTCTAAGTTTAGTTTTGGTTTCTTTTTCCTAATTTCACACTGAAAATTGGTATTTTTTGTGTTTTGCAGCCCAGAGGTTTGAGCATTGGGCAACAAGGAGCTTGAGGAGAAGCTTTGGAAAACTACTCACTCGTGTGTATGCAGGATCCCCCCACGCTATCCAAAGACTGATTTCTAGGGAGGCCATAAGCACTTGGGAGAGAGTTGCAAACTCATCGACACTGTGGGCCTGTTGAGCCTTGTGAATTTCTTTTGGAGAGTTTTTTCCATTTTCAAGTTTGTTGTTACTATATTTTTTGGGGAGAGAGTCTAACTTTGTTAGAGTCCCATCTTTGTAAAGGTCTCTCTCGTATTATGGGCTGCCCTCTTAGAGACATTTTTACCTGCTTTAAGTACTAATAAAAGATAAAAAAAAATTGTTGGAGGGAGCTTGGGATTTTTCCCATGGCATCCCCCTTCCCCATTTAGAGGAGGGATACTTGTGGGTGGCCTAATCTTGCTTTTAGTTTTTTTTCTTAACTTTCTAGCTTTTAATTTGATATTATGCATGCTTAAAATCAATACCTTTCGCTCCACATGTAAACTTTTGCTAATCTTGTATTTAAATTCCCACATGCATAGACTCTCAAGTTTTGCAAACTATTTCTCTTTGAAGTTTTTGCATAAAACATTAGTTTAATTTGGGGAATTAACACAATTTGCACTTCATCTAGACATTTTAATATAGGAAGGCCCCAAGCCTCATTAAAACTTACCTCCAACTTAAGTTGGTTGAATAGACTTTGAGGGACCCTCTACCTCGATTAACTCCTCATTGTGAGATCCAAACATTTGGGCGAGGATGAGGTCCGAGGACTAAAGTTCAATTGTAACTTTGCTTTAGTACTAATTAATAAAATAAACCAAGAATTTATTCCATCACATTTGCTTTGTTTGTAAAGTTCTTAAATTTCTTGCTATCTTGACGGTTTAAAGTCTCACATGCAAATCTTATTTCAAGAGGCACTTTGGATGCAAACATTGTAATCTCTTTTAATTTTGCAACAAGTTTAATTTTCTTGTACTTGGAAATTGGTTTATCTTTTGGTTTTGTTGACCACTACGTGTCAACTACCCATAGCAGTACATACACCCCCTTTTTTCGAAAAAGGGATAGCGCTTAATCGACATGCCCGTGCCATTTGACAATCATCGTCAACTTTATCAATTTATGTTGTAAACCCAGTTTGCATGTGTGAATTGTAAATAATCTTAGCAGAGCTGAGTCATGTATGTAAATTGCCTAGGTGGACCTAATTTTCTAGTGATAATCTACGTTCCAGAAGGTTTTTTGTCTCACCGATCCATGATTGTCATTAGAATTTTAGAGGAATCCTAGTGTGTTGATCTGCTAGATTATATTTGGTCGCAGAATTGGGTGGTCTATGTCAAATGGGTTTTCCCCTTTGAGATGTAACATTGTAAAAGTCATGATGTAAAGTATCTTGAGGGTTAGAAAATGTTTTAATCCCCTCATAAGTCCTAAGTCCTAGGTTTTAGGTGATTTTTCCAAAGGCTAAGTTTGAGGATCAAAAAATAAAAATAAAAAAAATAAAAAAAAAATAATTAATAGATAAATAATAATAAACTTAAAAAAAAATAATAAAATAATAAAAATAATAAAAGCTCAATTTTGAGTAAATAATGCGAATTTTAATGTTTAATATATTAAAATGCATTTAAAAATTCGACGGACGAGATTAAAAGAAATCTTGATCCTCATCGACGGTCGAGATTAGTTTGACATGGATCACTCGAACTAGCCGTTGGGAATTTTTCCTTTAAATAGGGTGCTAGGGGTCATTCGAGATCAGATTAGATCTGAGAGTCTGGTGCTAAAGAAGCTCTCTTGTAGTCATTTTTTGTGCAATAAAGAAAGACTTTGGGGTTAAAAATCTTGCTGGTGTTACTCTTCTGGAAACGCTGTAAGATTGTTTTATTTTTCTGCATAATCTTATTTTCAGTGGTTGATAATAGCTTGATGAAGATTGATTCAGGTACAAGTATCTTGTCTGATCTCTGGGGTTTGAACGATAGTTTAGATTCTGAAATATAATGGCAGGTATCTCCATTTGAT
>APFE031099417.1:0-13648 GCA_000404065.3 Pinus taeda
ATGATCGATCCACCTCCTAATACATGGTACCCTCGGATCAACAGGCTCAAGTGTAATCTAATGAGGTTGAATTAGTGGAATTAGTTCTAGGTAAAGGAGATTAAGATAGAATTGTATCCAAAGTTTTTTAGCTTTCCCTCTATTTCTTTATTAAGTTGTTCTTTCATGATGACCAATACCCCTCACTCCAGTTGAAGAAATTTGGCTCTAAGAACTCCACATTGTACTGCATGTATGATCTACTAGCCACATGTAGTGTCAACATACGTGCCAATCTGACAATAATGAACAATATCATTCTTAATGGAAGACTAGTTACATTTTTATAATGATTTTTCCATCTCTAGTTGATTTAGATCGACGTCTGGAGTAAGTAATGATATAGCCTTTCATTTTTTCTCCGCCCCTTCTCCCATCTAGTAGAGAGATGGGGGCACCTCTCTTGGATAAACTAGTTAGAAAATATATTTCATCTACTTTGATCTCAAGAAGATTTTCTCCAAACTAGAATGCATGTGCCTGCACAAGGCATTGATGAGTAAGATATTATAGTAGTTCCATCTCTAGCCTCATACTAGGAAGCCGGAAGAATTTCAACAATCCACAATCCTTTCATTCATGGATGGTAGCAAGATCATTAGCTACATTGAAATATCGTTCTTCATGTTCTCTTTCTTGCCAAATGAAAGACATTTTATGTTAATGAATACCTAAAACATAAAAGGGAGACTCATTAGGATCCTTTCCATGCAACGAAACTTAGAAAATTTAAGGGGAATCTAGAAAACAAATTTGGGATGTGCACCCAACGCACCCCCAATGAAGGATACAACATGTTTCACCCCTGCCTATAGTGTATACTGACTTAGGTACAAAGTCGTTTTCGAATCCTTGGGCCTGTGTTGGTATTAGGGCCAATTTTTAGAACCCCAAGGCCCTAAAAAATACCTTCAAATTGCATGAAATCATAAAATGGAACCATGAATTGAAAGAGAAAGGTCTTAGCTCTTACCTAGAAGTGAAGGCACCTGAAATGATTCACTAGATTGAGCATAATCAGATGCAGAAAATTGAGGGAAAATCTACTCAGAACTCGCACTATTGAAGGTAAATGTGAAATTGTAAATATGAATAGTCATTTTGGATATTTATTGTTGTTTATTCCATTATTTTATTCAATTTTAATTTTTTGACTTAGTAAAAACCTATTTTTACCATGAAATAGGTATTTTTAATCCTTTTGTGATGTTCTGAGAAGGTTGACAACTATTTGGCAGATTTTGCCATGTTTTGACTAGATCATTTTGACCAAGGAGTATACTTTTATAACTTTTTATGACTCTGTAAACCTATGAAAAATGACTGCCCTAGAGTCCTCATATATCTCTTTAAGACTCCCAAAATATGAAAATATTGTCAAGCACTTGTATTTTCAAACACGTAAAACTAAATGAAGATATGTCTACTAAATATAATTTTAACCCTTTTCTAGACTGAGATAAACTAACTACGAAAAAGGAATAAGTTAGTCGAACATGGCTAAGAGGTTCTCTTGGGTATTATTTTCTACCTTTTTAGACCTAAGGGGCTATCTATGAAAATGAACATTTGGAGTTTTCTTTTCTGCCTCTTTTGCAAACTCTCTAAACATGAAAAGGATGTTGAGTTATACCTTTGTTGGACTCGTTAAAACATCAAACATCGATGGAATCATTGTTCATGAAAATACCGAAGCACTCCTCCTCTACATTCATTAAATATTCTTAGAGGGATTCATCTGAAGGATGAACTTACAAATCAAGCATATGTTATCCTCCTCAAGCTTGTTAAAAAATAAAGAGGTATTGATTAGTATGCTTGGGAATGTTGGGAAAACTAGGTACTCCATTTTGCTAATGGCAGCGAGTCATTCTTCAACATGACACTCTTCCATTTCATCTCCATGGTTGTTGGGTTGGGAAATATTCTTGCCTTTTGGTTTATCATATCATTTGAAAGCCTTCGCTTTTGGTTTTGGGTCAATGCTTCCAACTCCATTCAAGTGTCGCCACTATGTTCAAGAGAAGTCATTTAATTAATATTTTCTACAATACTCTTAAGCCTTCATTCCATGTCTTCCATTCTTGATCCAATTCCATACCAACATCATTCTAATCATTCTATCTCAAAATCATCATAGTTGTTTCATGTCGTTGATGGGGGATACATCAAGGCCCTCCTATGACAGGTCACTTCCAGTCAACATCAACTCACTATCTAGGAAGTTAACTTAGAAACACCCCTTGGTACCTTGGTGCTTGCATACATCAATGACAATTTTCCTTCCTCTCGGTGATAGGTTTACATCATTGGCCTTTGAACAAAATATTTTGTGTGGTGTTCAATATCAATTAATTTATTCACACAATATGAATTGTACTAGAGTACCTTGAGATCCATTAACATCATTGGTGGTTTTTCTCATGTCTGTTAACAACTTACATCATTGGTGGGTAATCAGATGGTGTCTACAATGTTCAACTCCATCTCATTGGTTCACATGGTTAGACTCATACAATGGTTGGTCGTTTGAATGACATAGAAGACCCCAGATCTAGTTTCATCCATATGGGTTGCGATTTCAGGGGTAAGACATGATCACAATGTATGATGGTTGTCATCACATAGGAATTCATATAGTCATGGGTCCACCATCAATCATCACTCAGAATGTCTTTTGATCATTGTACATGTAATGTTAGCTTATATGTTGAGTATGGGTATGCCTCACTCAATAAAGATATCATGATGTAAAAGTATTGTAATAGATAATGATTGTGTTGGTTGTTCTTGATCCCGAATTGTCACAAGGTAAAGCACTTCAATCATCACCTATCGTTTCTGACTTTGTGCTTTAGGGGGGAATTTGTTATAGGCCATTTTTTCACATCTGTTCAATAGGCCTTCAACTGTATCAATAAAAGTCCTTTGACCTACTTCTTATCATCATAGCACAAAACCCTAAGCATGAATCATTCTTATCCCTAAGTTTCTACCTAAAAAAACCTTGTTTCAATCATTTTAAGGACCAACTCTCCCTGACCTCCTACTAGCCAATGTTGAATACCAAGTTGCTCCACTCTGGAATGTGTTGATCACCTACAGGTTTATCCACTCTACACCTACATTGGTTCTAGACATTTGGGAAAAACAGAGAGAATCATGAAGCCTCTTCTTCCATAAGATTACAGGATCTGTTGTAACCATTTAACTTAGATAAAAGTCTTGAATCTTATCCTCTCTGACCTTGGACTTTTCATCCCTTATCCTTTGATCCTATCCTCCCATCAAGAGTGGATCTAAATCCCTATAGTGCTAAATGGATAAGAACTCCCAATTTACCCTCCTTTTCTATATATTTGTGGCCATCCACAAGCTAGGGGTTGGATTTTGGAGAGTGATTCTACCCTTATGTTGTTGATGCGAGAGATATATTCCCATGCATTAGGGTGACTAGAGGTGCACATTGTTGCAAGGAAAGGACAAGTCAACTTTGAGGAGCTATTTTACAGAATCAACACGTATTTTTGGTTGTAACTCGCTCCATTTCTATTAATGCAAAGAGTTCTTTGCTTTCCCATATATCATGTTATGGTTTTATATATTTCAATACCATGTTGATTTGTTGAATAAGATGATGCTACATATATTATGTGGATCATTGGCTTGTGTTATCTGACTGTGCAAGTTCTAATAATAGAATTTGGAGCTAGGATTGGAGCATTCAAGCCAAGGAAGGAGAAAATCATATGAAGGATTCTAGATAGGCTTCATCTTTATATCTATTTAATTTAAGAAAAACACTAGTTCCTTTATCTTTCTATCCTTCTAGGTAAATCCACCAAGCCTAGGGAAGATAATTTTGTCGACAGTCGTAGTTTCTGCATAACAAGCTCAACGTAGCTAGACAAGGACATGGGTCCGAGCAACAGAATATAGGTGATGGTACGAGATGGTTGGAGTGTTGGAGAAGTGGTAAGGAACATATTAAGAGAGATTATCTATAGAATTAGTGAGGTAGGCCTCAAATTCACAGTGCACAGGAGGCCCAGATAGTTGGGGATGTTAGGCAGACATTTCATAGACTTATGCAGCATTGGATAACAAGTTGGACAAGCACCAAAAAACTATTATCGATATGGACGGTAAGATTTGTGATCAATTTATTTACATTTTGATAGAACCTAGATCTAATTATAGTTATGTTAGTCCATACCTGGTGGATAATTGCAGTTTGAATAAAGAAGTGCATGTAGAATCTCGGTTAGTGTATTTGGCTACAGGTACAAAGAAGAGAATGTATCACTGTGTAATAACTCGTGAATTCTATTTGAATGGTCTTTAGTACATTTGAATGTATTGTCATTGGGCTCATATAGTATGTTGTTGGGCATGGAGTGGTTGTATCTACATAGGAATAAAGTGGAGTTCTATGACAAAGTCATTGAGTGCTTGGATGACAATAGAGAATAAAGAGACTTGCAGGGTAAGAAGAAAGCAACATCAGTTAGAATGGTGAAAACTATGCAAAAAAAGCATAGTCGCAAAAAAGGGTGTATCTTGTTTGCAGTGCATATTTCTAGTAATAAAGGTAAGGATGTTGAGGATGCAAAGGTATTGAGAAGGTACCCAATCTTGCAGTCGTTTCAAGATTTGTTTCCAAAAAATATTTTAGAATTTCCACCTCACAGGGAAGTATAATTTTCCATTGAGTTGGTACCAAGGGCAGCACCAACATCGAAGGTGCGTTATAGGATGAATACAATAGAGTTAGTAGATTTGAAGTTATATTTGAAGGAAATTATTGACAAGGGATATATTAGGCCAAGTCTATCATCTTAGGGTGCACTGATATTGTTTGTGAAGAAGAAGGATGGTACTCTCAGGTTATGCATCAATTATACGTAGTTGAACAAGGTAACCATCAAGAATAGGTATCTGTTGCCAAGGATTGGTGACTTGTTAGATTAATTGAAGGGAGTAGCAATGTTCTCGAAGATTGATCTGATATTTGCATATCATCAGGTATGCATCAAGGAAGAAGACATATACAAGACAACTTTCCGGACCAAGTACGAGAATTATGAGCTTGTTGTAGTTCCATTTGGTTTGAGTAATGCTACAAATACATTTATGTTTTTGATGAATAGTGTGTTGTGTCCTTATCTAGAGAAGTTTTTTATTATATTCATTGATGACACCTTGAAATATTCTAAAATGAGGGCGAATATAACGAGCATTTAGAAACATCATTGAGATTGGTAAGACAATATCAATTGTATGCCAAGATTAGAGAATGTAATTTCTTTCAGACATAAGTACATTACTTAGGGCATGTGGTCTCCAAGGATAGTATAACAGTGGATCCAGAGAAAATAAGAGACATCATGGAATGGGCAGCTCCTAGAAATGTGGATGAGGTAAGATCATTCATGGGGTTAGTAGGTTACTATAGAATGTTCATTAGGAACTTCTCTCGCATTGCATATCATATTACATCATTGCAAAGCAGAGGTAAGAAATTTGAATTGACAGAGGAATGTTCAACAAGTTTTGAGAAATTGAAGAAGTTGTTGAAAAATTCTCTAGTGTTAAAGATTGCAGATTCAAAAAAATAATTTGTGGTATGCACAGATCCTTGCAAGAGATGACTTGGTGGAGTCCTTATGTAGCAAGCAGAGATAATGTGTTATGACTCATAGAAACTGAATAAGCACAAGAAGAACTATCTGACACATGATCTTGAGCTGGAAATGATCATCTATGTGTTGAAGATGTGGAGGAACTATCTTCTTGGCAAGAAGTTTGTGTTGATGAATGATCACAATGGGTTGAGATACTTGTTCAATCAGCCAAAATTGAACGACAGGAAAGCTATATGGTTGGTGACAATTAGTGAGTTTGACTTTGAGATCATGTAAATTAAAGGTAAAGAGAATAGGGTTTCAAATTATCTTAGCAAGAGGATACAGGTGAATCATATAGCAGCTACGATTTCTTATGGGACAAACTTACACGATCAAATATTACAAGCAGGTTAGTAGGATGATAGGTACATGGATCTCATGCACAGGTTAAAACAGGGTACATGTGGTCAGGATGTCGAATATCATCTTAAAATAGATAGCTTGATCATATTTAGGGACATGATATATGTGCTAATCAGTAGTGAGCTCAAGAAGACTGCATTGAGAGAGTTTCATGCGAAACTATATTCAGGTCACCCAGGATATCAAAAGACATTGACGGAGGTGAAGACGTTTTATTATTGGTTGAATCCAAATAAAGATGTGGCAGAGTTTGTGGCTACATGGTTTGGTTGTCAATAGGTGAAGGAAGAGTTTAAGTATCCAGGTGGACTACTACAATCAACTGCGATAACAAAGTGGAAATGGGAGGTCATATCCATGGATTTCATCATAGTTTTGTTGAGGACTTCTAGAAAACATGATTCCTTCATGGCTATGGTAAACAACTTGAGAAAGGTAGCTTACTTCGTTCTAGTGAAGTTTACTTATCCATCTAGTGATGTAGGGCATGTCTTAATTAGAGATGTGGTCATATATCCCAGTGTTCCAAAGAAGATTGTGTCAAACAGGGATGCTAATTTCACTTCCAAGTTTTGGAAGGAGACGTTTGTAGGTTTGGGCATAGAGTTGGCCTTCAACATATCTTATCATCTCTATACATATGGACAGATAGAGAGGGTCAACAAGATATTGGAGGACATGTTGAGGATGTATGTGATGCATTAGCAGTGAAAGTGGGAAGAGAATCTTCCATTGGTTGAGTTCACTTACAATAATGGGTATCTGGAATCGTTGAGGATGAGTCCATTTGAGGGATTTTATGGGTGATGTTGTAATACTCCCGTAAGTTGGAGTGATCCAGTGAACATGGTGTTGATTGGACCAGACATGTTGGTAGAGATGGAACAAGAAATGCAGGTAATTAATAAGAGTCTAAAGGAAATACATCACAATCATAAAATTTATTCAGATAAAAATAAGTTGTTTAAGGAGTTTTAGGTTTGGGAACAAGTGTATTTGTGCATAAATCACAAGAAGAGATCCTTGCAGATTGGATTGTGTGCCAAATTGGCACCCCGGTTTTGTGGACCTTTCAAGATTCTTGAAAGGATTGGACCAGTAGCCTATCAACTTGCACTGCCTCTGATAGTGATAGTCCATGATGTTTTCCATGTGTCATTGCTTAAGAAGTATGCTAAAGATGTTGATCATGTGATTGAATGGTATGTATTGTAGGTGGAGCTGGGTGGAGAATTCTCGCTGGAACCTTAGTGTATATTGCAGAGAAATATGGCCATGTTGCAAAACTGATCAATCGAGTAGGTTAAAGGGCAATGGAAGCAATTTGGGCTTGATGAAGCTACATGGGAGATGTCAGATTAGATGCAGGCTATGTATCCTTCTCTATTCGCTGGTTGAGTGAATGTTTTTGGTATATTTTTTCATGTAATGTTTTGGTATATGTGCATATGTATATGGATGTAAATACTGCCACGAGTTGTGTTATAAAGCTCCAATAAGTGATATCGGTGTCATGTCATTACGATTTTCATTTTTTTATGTTGTCATGTTGGTTTTCTTTTTAGCGGGGTTATCATTGTAAATATTACATCGAGCTAAGTTATAAAGCTCGATGGGTAGTATGTTTTGCTTAAACTGGTCTTGTTGGTTGTAGGAGTCATTTAATAGTGAGGATGGTGTTCCCCCAAGGGGGATGGTTCTATAATATCGCTGGTGAAAATTCCATGTAATAAAAGTTAATAAAGGAAAAATAAGAACCACGATTATGGGATACTTATTTCAAGTTGAATGTTGGGCAAGACTTCCTAGTATGGGTGTTTATTTGATTTATTACAGCTAAGGAAATTGGAAAATTCAATGGAAAAAGCTTTGGAAAGGAAAAGTGGCATTAGTTGGACTTTTATTTATGAAAATAATGGAAATTAGGAGAAAAATAAGATGAAACATTACAGGTTGCATGTGAGGAGGAAAATGAAGGAAAATAATGGAAAATTGAAGAAAATAGAGGCCTCAATAATAAAAAGGCTTCTGAGGATCAGTTGGTACCTTTTGTTAGTTCAGTTTGGGAACTCTCTCTTTATTCTCTCTCTCACACTCTTGGACACTTAGAGTTTTCTTAGATCACTTCAGCATTGGATCAAGAAAAGAAAAGAAGACAAAGGAAAGTAAGGATCAAGTGACTACAACGAGATTATTTGTATGTACCAATTTGCATGTATGATGTACTTGTTATTTTAGGCATGCATGACTATTCATGTGTGATCTTGGTTCTCTTGCTATCATTGGCATGGTTTTTTCTAGGTGTGACAATGTTCTTCAACCTTGCCTTTCCATTTCCAAATAGCCATGGTGTGATGGGGTTATCATGTTTTGGTTGAGCTAGATTGCTGGATGGATTTGAAAGTGAGTGAGGTGGTCTCTGAAAGAAAGAAAACATGGCCTAGTGATCCATGAATTATATTGTGCATTTTGGTAAAGCCTTGTCCTAGTAACTCCTGAAACAGATTGTGGGTTGCAGTAAAGTCTAATTTTGAGTTTACCTCGATGGGCCTAGGAATCCTCGAACGGTGAATGGCGGGATATACGGTAAATCCTAAATATGGATGCCCTCAATCAGGACTAGGAATCCTTGGCTAGTGAATGGTAGGATATACAATAAAGCCTGGAGAGTGGGTTCTCAGTTAGGGCCTAGTGATCTGGTGTGGATTGAGGTAAAGCCCAGAGACTAGGAGACAAGAAAATTCCTCACGATGTATGTGGAGAAATCTAGTGGTATCCATGATTTTCTAGGGCCTAGCGAGCTAGCGTGGATTGTATTAAATCCCACTTGTATTCATGAGAGTGAGGTGGTGTAGCCTTGGGAATCCTTAGTTGAGTTTTGGTTATGATTCCTACATTCATGCTTGGAATATGACATGGGGGTCATTAGCTGAAAAAAATATTTGGTTTAGCCAATCTATGGTTGGGTGGTTCATGGAAGTCCCAAGCCTGGTTGCCTTTTGCATTAATTAATAAGAGTTATTTCTCCTTGGTATTTCATGTGTAAATTTCTTGGTTTATATGTGGATTCTATGGTTCTTGTATCCTTATTATTTCTATTGTTTATATGTTGGTTATGAGTATGTTTTATGACAGTAACGATGTATGGTTGTCATCATGTTTTTATTTGTAAATGAATGAACAATGAATATATGACCTAATATATTATAATTCATCTAATGTGATAAGGCATTCATGCTTCTTAGTGATTCTTAGATAAGTATGAGATCCCTATACTCAGAGCTATTGTTATGACCTGTAGATTGCATACTTGTGACATGTTTGACAAAATGCCTGTCATGGCTAGTAGGGGTCCAATCGAGTCTTTGTTCAAGTATTTTATTTAGTATCATTTTTTCGATGTTACTTTTCATTCCTGAAGGTTTAATGGAATTATGGGCAGTGGCCTGAATCATGGAAGTTGCATGCATGCCCATATCATGTGTTGGGACTGGTACCAGGGGTAGAATTGAATTAACTTAGTCATTTTTGTAAAGAATTTTGCAAAAGATGTAAAGTCTCCATGAAATGTGGATGCGAAGTGTCTAGATAGATAAGAGTCAAAGGGGTCTTAGCCCCTTGTTTTGGTTAGTTTGGCAGACTCACCCATGATCCAGGGGCCATGTTATTGTATTAGAAAAGCTATAAATAGTTGAGTCATAATGAGTCTTAGAAGTAACTTTGGATAGAGAATTGGGTACATTGAATAGTTTTTGTGGTCTTGGGTGAGTGCTAAGGTAGGAAGGCTCTACTTCATGCACTTAGGTGAAGAAGGGAAGGCTCCTATATCTAAGTGCATAGGAGGCCTAGGTACAGTCCATACCTGAGTGTGTGGGCCTTTGTAGTTGTGCCTGTAGGGTTGAGAGTCTGTAATCTATGAATGGAAGATCAATAAAGACAACTTTTTGAAGAATTATTGTGTATTTCCATTGAGATTGTTTATGTTATCCTTCAGTGATTTAATGATATGTCTTATGAAATAATGAATGAATACTATGTGAATTCACTGGACTTGTCTTAATAATGAATGTTATGAATAATTGTCTAGTTACACAAAGTTAGAAGCTAGTTCTCTTATGTTTTCTTCTGAATTAAGTAGATCTATGCGAACTTTGAGCTAGGGTTGCTTATTGATGCGTGAAAGTAGGTAAATCAACTACTTAAGGTCTGCAATTGATAGTCATAGGCCTTCAAGAAGGTCTGAAATCCGGTTAACCTAGTTACAGTAAAAAAGACCTAGAGGTCTATCAATCAATGCGGAAGAAGATCTAAGGCGTTGGAAGACATCACCCTAGTCTCTCGATGTAGAAACTTAGTTCTTGCATCCCCCCATACTACTTCGGGTTAGACTACAGCCTTCACTACGCAGGTTGTTTCCAAAAGGGCAAGTAGTGTAGGGTTTTGTTGGTTGGCGCAACTAACTCTGAACCTAGGTGAGGACCCCTAAGCCAACAAATGATTTTGTTGTTGGGTCTAGGATCTTCTTAAAGAGATGTGTGATTTTGCATCATTGGAATGTGACTAAGAAATAGATTGAGAAGTGGTTAGATCGAAAGATTCACGAGCTCGAAGCTCAAGAAAATAGGAATTCACGCCTGTCGAAGGCAGCTTGGTTGAATATGTATCTGTATACAAAGGTACATGAAATTTTCTTTAGCACTTTTCTAATTGAAGTTTATGAGTAGTTAGTTAAATTGGCAAACAGTCAAGGAAGGTGGAAGCTCGATATTCCTATAGTGTGGATGCCAGAATTGGTGCAAAGACTAGAGACATTTGATAACATTGTGCTGCCACTCGATCATTGGCTTGATCGAATTCTAGGAGGATTTGTTACTGAATTTGTATTTGATGCCTTAGTCAGCTATGACGAATATTCTTCAAATGACTGCGAGGTAAATATTTAAGTCTATTGAATACCTGGATTAAAATTCTATTATGTGAAAAGCAGGCAATGCCATTACCTTAATGTTTGGAGCTATGTGAAGTGGTGGACTCTTTATAAATCACGAATCAGGTCTAGAGTATAGTCCATTGATTGAACCTCCTTCAAACGAAGAAGGGGTGGTTCTAACTACACCATGAAACATTTTGCAGTTAATAACTCAGGCTATTCTAAGGATAACTCATCCATCCACTCCACCTTGACCTCTGCCTCCACCACATACACCTTCACCTACACCTATGCCTGCATCTCCACCATTCATTATGGTGAATGCAATGAAGATGTCAATCTTCAAGGGAATAGGAAATGAAGATCAAGAGAAATTCTGGTTTGATGTGAACGTTGTGTGGAAAACGTAACAAATCACTGATGATAATATAAAGATGGTGTAGTTGGTTACCGTCTTGCAGGATCACATGCTAACCTGGTACATTAAGTATTGTGTTGATAATCCTCAGGCATAGTTAGCAGAGACTCAGGCAACTTTGAAAAAATAATTTAATAAGCCTAAACATGAGGCGTCGTTGATGATTGAATTTAAGGAGATCCTAACAAGGGTCGATGAGACACCTTGGGACTTTGATCAGAGGTTGAAGTGTGAGATCAGGAAGGCTAACATGTAAGTCTCAGATACCCAACATCGCGACTAGTTTATTGCCTCTCTTTTTCCATACATAAGAATACCTCTGTCATAGCAGAAGATATCAATGCAAGTAGAAGCCTTGGATATCGCAATGAGGCTGCATGCATTTCATATTCAGGATCCAAACCTAGGGGTAAAATAGATTCAATAACAGTTGGAGAGCCTGTACCTAGAATTACAGAGTCTTAAGAAAGAGAAGGGGATGAAGTCAAAAGTGCACGCAGAGGTCTCCTGCTTGAAGTGCAAGGGCCATGGGCACAATAAAGATAATTGTCCAATCTACATGAATTATATTATAGGGGGAGGGATGGCCCCCCTTATGCTAGAAGCCCCATCTAGGCTGAGCATAGGAGTTGCGCTATGGTGCGCCATTTGTCAAGTCACTGGGAAACATGTGATAGATAAATGCCACTTACTTTAGAAGTTCATTCAGACACCCCAACAACTATTCTATAATTTCTATAAATCTGTGGGCCATGATGAGTGCCACTATCGAAGTTATGAGTTGATGATGGAAAGAACCCCTACTTACCATATCTAAGAAGAAAATCAACCTCCAGATCAAAACACAGGAGGAGCGCATGGTGGTTTTCAAGGTTGAGGATGAGGATGAGGATGAGGACCTAGTAGAGGTCATGGTCAAGTTATCTGCTAAAACTGTGGGCAGTTGGGGCACTTCGTGCAATATTGCCTGAATCCTAAACACCATTCATGTCAATACTATAGACAATTCGACTATGCCATAGAAGAATGTCTGGTGCTAATAGCTAAATTGCAAGAGAAGAAAGTGCAGCCTCAGCAGCCTACGCAAAATTTACAAATGATGAGGGCCGAGCCACACGAGGAGTATCAGAGCATTAATATTGTACTAAGAAGTGGTATGACAAATGATGTAGATAAAGGTAAGCAACTTGAAGAAGACGAATGGGTCTGAAAAGCTCCTGAGAATGAAGTCACCTTTGACCTTAATCATGCTAAGGAAACATTCATGGAGGCAAAGAAGAGCTTCATTGAGGCCTCCACCTTAGGAAGCCAGGAAAAGACACCAGAACTTGGTCCGACACAAGAAGTTAATCCTTCTGTACTCACTACGTTTTTGGAGACCTGCATGAATTCACTGTGTGACAGAAAGGTTGTGGAAGTATTGAAATACTTAATAGACAAGTGCGCTAATAAGGAAAAGACTTCTATAGAGCAGTGCACAATTAGAAATATTGGTAAGCATAAGGCACAAACAAGATGTGAGATGCGGCTAACATCACAGATAGGTGATTATGAAATGGACCAAGTCATTTTGGATCTAGGGTCCGATGCGAATGTTCTGATAAAACAGACTTGGGAAAGGATGGGGAGACCCATGCTACAGTGGTCTTTGATTCATCTTAGAATGTCGAATCAGCATAAAATCATCCCAATAGGATGATTATATGGAGTAACGGTTGATATTGAAGGTGCGTGAGCATTAGTGGACTTTGAAGTTATAGAAATTGTTGATGATAGTAATCCCTACTCTGCACTTGTGGGAATCGATTGGGCCATTAACATGAATGGGGTCATTAATTTGAAGAAGAGGATGATGTCTTTTGAAAGGAAGTTGCTAACAGTTATAGTGCCACTAGATCCTACAGAAGGTACATGTTATACTGAACTAGTTTATGATTACGTAGAAAGTGATGATGAGATGGGTCAAATCTACAAGATAATAGCGCGAGATCACGATTGGAACAATCCAATGGCTAATGGATGGATTGTAGGGACCAAGAGATTTCCTACATCTCTAACTCAGATGACGAATTAGAGCACTGGAACAAATTCTCACATGAAGTATCTATGCTACGATGCAATATGATGACGAAGTCACTATGATGGGTTTCATCAGAGGTAAGAAAGATACCTTATTATGACGGTTTGATTGACATAGTTATTTTTTTTAGA
>APFE031099419.1:2313-19685 GCA_000404065.3 Pinus taeda
TTAGTTGAACTAGTTGTATTTAGTCTAACTGACAAATACACTAGTGATGAGTGGTGTGAATTAATTATTAATTAATTCACCAATTATTAACTCATAATTCAACTAAAGAATACATCAGTTAACTCAGTGCATGGACAGTTCAGTGGAGACAAGTGTTAGAGGTGGGTGAAAGGGTGAGACTACTATCAATTGTGACTATAGCTGTGCATGATATTTGCACAATCATTGATTGAGATTGCCAATGAGTATTGCATAGTACAAGCCAAGGGGATTCAAACTTGGATCTTATCTATTCTCAACTTGGATTACGTAGTAGAGGCAGGGAAACAATGGAGGAGATTTGAACTCGTGACTTGTTCAGATCTGAGCTAGTTTGTGTGTAGCATGTGGAGATAGTACTGAGTACTTGTGAGGAGTATTGTACCATGTATTTTTGCATGTTCTCTATCATTATAATGTACAGATAGTTGGGGGTTTTCAGCTGTATGCTTTCCCCATTACATACTATGTTGATATGTGTGATTGATGTTTCAATGTGCACATGCGATTGTTTTTTTAATTTCGCAAATTGATGATCAATGGTAGAGGAGGTTATGTATTATGCATGCATTCCACAAATAGTGTATAATCAAGATAATCTCTATGAATAAGTGTTATATTATTCAAATTTCTACATGGTATCGAACCGAAGTTGATCATTAGATCTATTATTCAGAAAGTGATTACATTTTATTTCTTCAGGTAGAGTCTGTAATCGGGCCAATTAGCCTCTGGATTCATCCTTCTTTTGGAAGGTGAGATATCCAGTAAATGCCCATACAGTCAATCTCTGTACGAGAAATACTTTTTTCTCATGAATTTTAGATTAGAAGCGGTTGAGTTTTGAGCTGGTGGAATTCGAATTTGCAGTAGTGTTTTCTTGGTGTCGAAGTTGAAATGTCTTTCAACGGATTGCGATTGGATTATGCCCTTGAAGGAAGCTTGAATTATATTGCATGGAAAGATAGGATGGAGGCGGTGTTAGATGACAATGGGTTGAAGGAGTTCATAGATGCTGAAGTCCCAAAGCCTACTAATGCTTCTCAAGTTGAGGCTTGGCAAAAGAAGACAACAAAGTGTTGAAGGATTTTGTTGGAGGGCGAGAAGGATCACATTGTATCCAGCCTGCATGGAAAGGCTTCTCCATACTTGATGTGGAAAGCATTGATAGATTTATTCCAAAGGAAGAGCGACCAGAGGAAGTTGGTGCTCCAGGATAAACTCAAAAACATTAAGTGTGAGAAAGGAGATAGTATGCTCATGTATCTCACGAAGTTCACCCAATGCCGAGATGAGCTAGGAAGTGTGGGGTGACTATCGATGATGAGGACTTGGTGAGCTTGGCTCTCCTTGGTCTTCCGAAGAATTGGCATTCCTATCAGGACTCTGTCAATGGTTGGGAGAAATTGCCAGGATGGGAGAGACTTTGGTCTGATCTTGTGCAAGAGGAGATCAGGTAGAATACCAGGGACGGATCTTCATCAAAGGCATCTAATGAAGAAAATTGCGCTTTGGCTACCAAAGAAAAGATGGGGAAGAACAAGAAAGCTTCTCATTAGGCAAGAAGCAGGACATGTCCAAGGTGAAGTGCTTTCACTGTCACCAGCACGGACATTATGCCACAAATTGTCCGCAAAAGAAGAAAAATAAGCAAACTGCTGGATCTGCAACGGGAGAGGCCTTAGCCTCGTAGTTTGAGATGGATTTTTCACTGATCACATGCTTGGTATCAAGTGTGATGGGATCAGTATGGTTCTTGAATAGTGGTGTGCCTTTTCACATGACATGAGATCGAGATTTGTTTTCTGATCTGGATGAGAAAGATCTTGGAGTGCACATCGAGATGGGCGATGATGGTAGATACAGTGCAACCGGTATCGGTACCATTTCCTTTGAGAGGGAGTGTAGTAAACCCTTCATATTTAAGAAAGTGATGCATGTTCCAGGATTGAAGAAGAATCTTATCTCTGTGGTGATGTTAGAAGAAAAGGGATATGATGTTGTCTTCAGCGAGGGAAAGGCTTTCCTGCACAGTAAGACAACTGGAGAAACCCGAAAGATAGGGGTTCGAGTCAAGAACCTTTATAAATTGCATGTAGATGGCTGCTCAGCAATGGCATGCAAGGTAGAAGGAGTGGTGAGCCGGGATGATGACAAGTTATGGCACCAGAGATTGGGCCACCTTCACCATGGAGCTTTGAAGATACTGCAGCAGATTTCTACTGGGCTTCCTAAAGGAACTCTTGCGCAATCAGATCAGTGCAAGGGGTGTACTTTGGGAAAATTTGTGAAAGCCACCTTTCACAAGAAGGATAGTTGCACCACGACGATCCTTGATAGAATTCACACAGACGTGTATGGACCTTTCTTAGTAGCTTTGACAGCAAAGCACAAGTACTATGTGATCTTTGTTGATGATTTCTGTCAAAAGTGCTGGATCTTCTTCATGCAGAAGAAGAGTGAGACATACTCAAAGTTCTGTGAGTTCAAAGCACTGGTTGAGAAGGAATCGGGGAACAAGGTGAAGGCTCTAAGGAGCGACAATGGTGGTGGATTCATCTCTGGTGAGTTCAAGGACTTCTGCAGGGCAGAAGGGAATCGAAGAGAGATCATAGCTCCCCATAACCCACAGCAGAACGAGGTTACTGAGTGGAAGAACAGAACGATCGTGGGTGATGCATGGGCGATGTTGCATGATCAGGGCCTACCCATTCACTTGTGGGTGGAGGCATGCAATACTGAAGTATATGTGTAGAACCGTTGTCCTCACAAGATACTTGGCATGAGTACACCCGAGGAGGCTTATTCTGGTAAGAGGCCTGATATTTTCCATTTGAGGATTTTTGGTTCTCCTGTTTACATGCATGTGACGAAGGATGCCAGAAAGAAGCTGGATCCAACCGCAGAGGTTGGGATATTTGTGGGGTAAACTAATACGCCCCACAACTATCGTGTGTATTTGCCAGATAGTTGCAAGATTGTTGTGCGACAAGATATCAAATTTCAGGAGGAGAAAGCCATGAAGTGTTCGCTTGAGAGGGAGCCACACTTGCATGCAGATGAGGAGCTATTAGTTCCTAAGGATGAGCTTCAGGATGTGGATCAGCCACAAGATAAAGTTCATGGAGTGGAAGAGACCACTCATGTAGCGCCAACCATCAGAGGGCGAAAGCGCAGTACAGAAGTTGAGCGACTGGCTCAAGATGCAGAGAAGGTTGTAAGACCACCTACAACACAGCGTAGATAGAGATAGTCACCTGATCGATACACTGGATACATGGCTCTTGTGAGAAAATGTGTTGTGACTGAGCCATCCTCTTTCGAGGAAGCTGTGGAGGATCCCGCATGGGTAGATGCCATGGTGGAAGAGAGTATGATTTGATTGTCAGAAACAGTGCATGGGAGATTGTCCCAAGACCAGAGGGGAAATCAGTGGTGGGTTCGAGATGGATCTACAAAGTGAAGAAGGCAGCTGATGGGAGTGTGGAGAAGTACAAGGCAAGATTTGTTGCCCGAGGCTTCTCACAGATGGAGGGGATCGATTATGAGGAGACCTTTGCACTTGTCGCAAGGTATTCTTCCATACGGACGATTCTTGCTCTCTCAGTGCAGATGGGGTGGCAAATCCATCAGATGGATGTGAAGACTGTGTTCCTCAATGGAGTCATTGACGAGGAGGTGTACATAGAGTAGCCCGAAGGTTTCGAGATCTTCAGCAGTGAGTCGCATGTGTGCAGGCTCAAGAGAGAATTGTATGGGTTGAAACAAGCACCTCGTGCTTGGTACACACGGATAGACAATTATTTCACCAGACTTGGATTCTCCAAGAGTGAGGCGGATCCTAACCTATACCAGATGGTGGTGGAGGGTAAGTTGTTGATCATTGTACTTTATGTAGATGATTTGATTTTGACGGGAGATGAGTTGTTGATACTTTCATGCAAGGAGGATCTTGCTAGATAGTTTGAGATGAAGGACTTGGGCCTCCTTCATTATTTCCTGGGATTGGAAATTTGGCAGCGCAGTGATGGACTATTTGTTTCTCAGGGTAAGTATGCCCGGGAGATACTGGAGAAGTTCAACATGCATGGCTGCAAGCCTGTTGATACTCCTCTTCCTGGAGGTTGGAGGAAGGAGGATGCTACTTCAGCGGAGGTAGTGGATGCCTCTGTTTATTGACAGTTGGTGGGGTCGCTTATGTATCTGGTCGATACATGACCCAATATATGCTATGCTATTAACCAGCTTTCACAAGCTATGGTTAAGCCAACCAAGCTCTTCTGGAAGGCAAGCAAGCATGTATTGCATTATCTCAGAGGCACATCGGGATATGGATTGTGGTACAGACAGGAGGATGAGGTGAAGCTATGTGGCTTCATGGATGCAGATTGGGTAGGGAGTCCAACAGGCAAAAAAAGCACATCTGGAGGGATCTTCAGTATCAGGTCAACAACAGTTTCTTGGTACAGTAGGAAGCAGATATCCATGGCACTCAGTTTAGCAGAGGCCGAGTATATGGCAACAATTTTGGCTGCATGCGAGGCTATATGGATGAGGAAGATCCTGGTCGGGTTGTTCGGGTCACACTTGGAGCCTACTGTGATTTATTGTGATAACTAGAGTTGCATTAAACTCTTAGCTAATCTAGTATTTCATGATAGATCCAAGCACATCGACATCAAGTATCATCATATCAGAGATTGTGTGCAGCGGAGAATCATGTTACTTTCATACATTCCCGCAGAGGATCAAGATGTTGATATCTTGACGAAGGCACTCACCAGGAGAAAATTCAAATACCACAGAGGTAGGATAGGGGTTGCAGATAATCCATATCTTGTTGAGAGGGAGTGTTGAAAATGCAACAAGATGATGGATCTTAGTGAAAAGAAGTCACCTTCACTAAGTGGGCTCGCAGGCTATTTTTGGCGCAAAGTATATTTTTAGACTATGTCTATTTTTAGACATATGGATCATGGTCTATGAGTTGCAGGATGTTATTTATGGATGATTGGTCATGTTGGTAAAAATAGATGGACCTCTATTTTAGACATATGGGCGGAGTCTATTTTTAGACTGCCAGTCAAAAAATAAAACATTCGAATATTATTAGCTCTTAATAATATTTGGATTATAAACATTATCTTATCTTCTTGCAGCACTTCAGTTTGAGCTACGGATGTGGCACATGCAACTACCAGAAGGAAATACGCTTTTCCTATGGGTTAGTTGAGCTATTGCATGATGGACTTCAGTTAGAACTCAAGTGATTGAGTTTGGTGGAGTTGATTGAGGAGTTGATGGAGTTGTGTTCAGTTTGACTTAGTTGAACTAGTTGTATTTAGTCTAACTGACAAATACACTAGTGATGAGTGGTGTGAATTAATTATTAATTAATTCACTAATTATTAACTCATAAATCAACTAAAGAATACATCAGTTAACTCAGTGCATGGAAATTTCAGTGGAGACAAGTGTTAGAGGTGGGTGAAAGGGTGAGACTACTATCAGTTGTGACTATATCTGTGCATGAGATTTGCAAAATCATTGATTGAGATTGCCAATGAGGATTGCGCAGTACAACCCAAGGGAATACGAACTTGGATCAGGTCTATTCTCAACAGGTATTGCGTAATAGAGGCAGGAAAACAGCGGAGGAGATTTGAACCTGTGACTTGTTCAGATCTGAGCTAGTTTGTGTGTAGCAGGTGGAGATAGTACTGAGTACTTGTGAGGAGTATTGTACAATGTATTGTTACATGTTCTCTATCAATATAATATACAGATAGTTGGGGGTTTTCAGCTGTATGATTTCCCCAGTACATACTGTGTTGATATGTGTGATTGATGTTTCGATGTGCGCATGTGATTGTTTCTTTAATTCCGCAAATTGATGATCAACGTAGAGGAGGTTATGTATTATGCATGCATTCCGCAAATAATGTATAATCATGATAATCTCTGTGAATAAGTGTTATATTATTCAAAATTTCTACACTATTAAGGGTGAAGTTGAAAAGCTTCTCAAATATGGGTTCATCTATCCCATTCCCCTTACATACTGGGTATCAAATATTGTCCTGGTGACTAAAAAACAGGCACGATCCGTGTTTGTGTGGATTATTGAGATCCCAATCATGCTTGTCCTAAAGACAACTATCCTACTCCCTTCATTGATCAAATTATTGATGAATGTGCTGGGAGCAAGATCTTTTCCTTTATGGATGGTTTTTATAGTTATAACTAGATCAACATCGCACTAATTGATCACGAAAAGACAACCTTTATCTGTCCATGGGGTACATTCATGTACAAGAAAATCCCTTTCGGCCTCAAAAATTTTAGAGCCACATTTCAATGCACAATGTCCTATGCGTTTCATGATATTCGCAACATTGTCCAGCCTTACTTGGATGACCTTCTCACTCATTCTTGTAAGCACCAAGATCACCCAAACCATCTTCGCCAGATTTTTCTGCGTTGCAAACACTATAACATTCGATTAAACCCGCACAAATGTGTTTTCTGCGTAGAATCAGGATTACTCCTCGGCTTCATCATTTCCAAGGATGGTATTCGCCTGGATCTGCTAATAGTTGAGGCCATTGTAAATTTACCCCTTCCATCCTCACTACACCAACTCTAGAGCTTGCAAGGAAAGGCCAACTTTCTTCGTTGTTTTATACCCAACTGTGTCAGGCTAGCCACAGGATTTACCCGATTGCTCAAACAAGGAACGCCCTTTGTATGGGACGAGGTAGCCCAAAAATCTTTTGATGATCTCAATACCATCCTCGTAAATGCTCCTTTGTTGCATCCACCGGACTATTATCGAGATTAATTCCTTTACCTAGCTGCGGCCCCTAGCACCATTGCTATGGTCTTGGTCCAAGATGACGACGAAGGCAACAAACATGTAATCTACTACCTTAGTCGGAATCTCCTTGACACTGAAACACGCTATCACATGTCGAAAAGTTGGCTTTGGCTGTCGTTCAGGCTGTTCAACACTTTTGGAACTATATCCTTTTGTGCACAACTAATGTGATTTCTGAATTCAACCCGATGACCTATGTCCCAACTCGTCAGTTGCTGGGGATCCTGCAAGAATTTGATTTGGTCTTCACTACAACCAAATCTAAGAAGTCACTTGTTTTCGCTGAATTGATTTGTTCCCTTCCCTCTGAGGCTCTCCTTGCTAGTGCAGATGAACAACTTCCAGATGAGACCCTTTTCTTGATTAGCACCCTTGATCCATGGTATGGTGATATCGTCGTGTATCTCCAGACATCCACGTTCTGGTCCGTGTTGACCAAGGATTATTGCCGCAACATTCGGCATCACTCCCGACCCTACTGTATTATTAGCGATACTTTATGATGTGTTGGTGTTGATTTGGTTCTTCGTCGATGCCTTATGATCGAGGAAGCTGAAAGAGTTATCAAGGATTGCCACTCCAGGGCATGTGGTGGTCATATGTCTGGTTACACTACAGCTCAAAAAATCCTTCGCATTGGTTATTTCTGGCCGTCTATCTTCAAGGACTTCATTCTTGATGTTCACAAGTGCCAAAAATGCCAGATTCACCAACGCAAGATGTGTGTCCCACCCGCTCATCTACACCCCGTCATTACTGTTCGTCCTTTTTCCAAATGGGGCATCGATTATATGACATGTAATCCTCGTTCGGCTAGGGGTCATGGCTATATTCGTCGCTGTGGATTATTTCACCAAATGGGCCAAAGTGATGCCTACATACTATACAGATGGTAAGATGGCGGCTCAATTCCTTTTCAACCATGTTATTTCCAGATTCGATGTACCCCAAGCAGTTGTCACAAACCATGGCTTCCATTTCTGAGATTACATGATGGCTAAGTTGACATCAGCATTGGGCTTACGCCACGATGGCTCAAACCCATATTAACCTCAGGCCAAAAACCAAGTTGAAGCCGTGAATAAAGTCTTGGTCATAATGCTTCAGCGTACCATTGGGATGCACAAGTCAAATTGGCATCTCATGCTCTTTTCATCTTTGTGGGCCTGCCAAACCTCAACCAAAGACGCAACTGGTTTCACACCATTCCAGCTGGTCTATGGTCTGGAAGCAACATTGCCAATTGAATGTGAGATTCCTTCACTCAAGTTAGCTCTTGAACTCCTCCCCGAAATGTCACCTCAAGAGGAACCCCTCTTATACTTAGAACGAGTGGATGAGACTCGTCATCTCGCTGCCTTGGTCATCGAAGCACAAAAGAAACGGGTTAAATCCTATTTCGATCAGTGAGTCTCCGCTTGCGCATTCTCTGAGGATGATTTGGTCTTATTATACGACCAAGCTAACGATAATTTGGGGGCCGACGAGTTCGAACCTATGTGGCATGGACCCTACATCGTGAAACGTGTTTTTCAGAAAGGAGCCTATGAGCTTATTTATTCTGAAGGAAATCTTCTCAATAAACCCCAAAACAGGATTTACCTCAAGAAGTACTATGCTTAGCTCATCTTGCATGGTTACTTGTATACATTAGTGTGTTATTCATTTTTGTACAGTGTGATTTTGTGTGAGTTTTCAAACAACTTTCCTGTTTACTATGATTTTCTTTCCTTGCAGATGTCTGTGACCCCCCACATCAGTTTCACTGATGGTGCTTGACGTAGTACCTGAAACCTATCATCTGCGACATGGGTTATTTATGACCCTAACGGTGAGTTGATTGACCTTCAAGGTATCTGTCTAGGTCGCACAACCAACAACATTGCTGAATACAGTGCGGTCATCGAACTGTTGTCAGAAGCCATCGCTCTGGGCATTAGAGAGTTGGTTGTCAACCTGGATTCACAGCTTGTCATCCTTAAACTCAATGGGAAATATTCTATAAGGAACCCTCAAATATTGAGAATGTATCTCTATATCCGTCTATTAGAAAGACGTTTTGATTACATTACATATCATCATATTCTTAGATGCATGAATACATTGACAGATGCATTAGCTAATTATGTGTTTGATAGACACTACGAAACATGTAAAAAGATAAAACAAACCATTTGTACCATAGTAGACAGGAAAATACAACATATTATATATAATATATATATATATATATATATATATATATGGTGAGAATGTTTTATACATTAGAACCCCAAAAAAAATATGTGTGTCTAAAATAACATCAATGGCTTGTAGGCCTCATATATCCATGGCATGCAGGCCTAAAAGAATATGTAAGTGCTAGAACTAGGAACTAATCAGCATGGTGATCATGGTAGCACGATACGGCTCATGCAACACGAGTCAACAATCGTCAGATCCGATCCGAGACTCCCACCATGTGTCTCTGGTCATGCCGGGGAATGTCTTCTACCTGAGCATACTCTAGGATACCACGAGTTAACACCTCAAGGTTCCTCGTGATCTCCTCCTCGTTGTCACTCCCTTCCTGATAAGGGGCAATAACATCAATAGGGCGAGGGACGTGCCTGGTTATCGCGGACATCCCAGCTGGCCGCTTTGGTCCAATGTCTGCATTAACAAGATAAATGTTATAAGCACATATATACCAAAAATAATTTAAAAATCTCAAAATTAAAAATTTGATTGTTTACCTTCATCATCAAAGTCCTCTCCATCTGGTAAGGGCATATCTAGATCTCCATGGAAGTCAGTGTCGCTATATGGCCAGTCCTCCATGATGATTTTTTGTTATCGTAGCCATGACAAGAATGCAGGTTGATATGACATGTGCTGACCTCCAATGATCCTAGGAATCAAATGGCTCTAGCAGGCCATCCGCGGATCGTGTGGTATAGGAGGATCTACCTCAATCAACTGATATTGGAACAGTGGTACTCATTCCTAGAATAAGGTCACAAGTATAGATCTGAAGTAAAATTTCTTCAGATTCCCCACCTTGGCTTTCGACAACTGGCGCTTGATGTTCATCTTCATGGCCTCTGCCTCGTTGAAGATTGTAGGAGTTATGCAGTTAATATCATAAAGGAACTTTTACTTGTTAGTCTCATGTTTCGCTTGGGACCCTGCAACTCTATTGATAGTCAACAGAAGCACCCTTAATGTTAGATCCCGAACACTGGAAATCTGTATCTTCCCACTCTTGGATTTTAGGGCCACAGGGCAGTGTTCGGCAAGCACGGAAGATATGCTTGCCCCAATCGGTCGTGACCCATACAAGTTCACTAGTTCTCCTCTACGGGACAATCTAGTTATGAAGTATACATATGAAGCTTCTAACTCTAGCTCTTGGTCGCCAATGACAAAAATATCTCGATTAATGTCCCAAAGAGTAATCAAGTACTGAAGCAACTCGGGCTGGGCCCGCATCCCTGGCATAAGAAAGAATTTAAGGAGCCCGCAAGCCCTCAAAACTTCTAGGCAATTTGGATCATTCATTGCCTAGGTATCAACATCTTCATGTTCCCATTCTTTCTAGTCCACCATTTTCAACAATTCTCTCCTATAAAAGCCATTAATCTGAGTCAATAATCATCCTTGGCCCATAAAATTTAAGTTCAAACGGTCAAATTTTGAGAAAATAGGGTTTTTCCCTATCCACAACACTAGCGCGCCTGTTTTAAAAATAATTGCGTCGATCAGCGCAGATGGCTTCAATAATCACCCTCGACTGGTGTGATTCCATGCCCGAAAATCGCGGCAACCGAGGGCGAAAAAGTTTTTCAAAAACACTCCTCAAAAATCTAAAAAAATGGTTAAAAGCAGAAATAAAGAACATGAAAATGGAGCTCAGGGCTTCGGCTGTTACCTGGAACTAGCGGCTCGTCAATTGACCTCCCAGATATCCTGCAATCTGCTCCAGAACAATTAGGGTAGAAATGAGTAAAGTCTTCACAGCAAAGGTAAAATGGTAAATGGTGAAAATATATTTACTTTTCTCCTTTCTATTCATAAAATATCAGGTTTTTGTAAATATGTTGACCTATTTTGCCTTAAGGACTCGGTAATATACTTTTCCTTACTTGTGCAGTGACAGGTGATGGATGTTTGACGATGATAATGAGTCACATTTCAGCTCTTTTCTCGAGTCATTAAAATCATATGAAAAGATTGCCGAGTATTTTTTCCCTTGTTGACTCATTAAAGAAAATAAAAACGGGGGGTCCGCTTTCATCTCTTTTCCGACCCTTTAAAAGTGAAAAGATAGTCGAGCCCTTGTCATTTCGAACTCGTTAACGGATGTGAAACATCATGCGCCAAGTATAAGTTTACCCCTTTCTTGGTCTGGGAAGCACTATTTATGAAAAAGGTACTCCTTGACTAAAATGGTCAAGCGGTTCTCTCAAGTATTGTTTTCTACCTTTTCGAGCTCAAGAGACACAAACATACGAAAAGGGACCAGGTGGAGTTTTCTTTTACGTGTCTTTTTCAAACTCTCTAAACATGAAAAGGATACTGAGTTACACCTTTGTTGGACTCATTAAACTATTAAATGAAATAAGATTCGTCACCATGATGAACATGAGCTTCTCCTTCCTAGGGCTTGTTAAAACTTACTAGGTTGGATTTGTCCGAAGGATGAACTTACAGTGCAAGGATATGCTATCCCCTTTAAGTTTGCGATTAAAAAATAATTGGGGTACCTGCCAGAAATGGTGGGGGTAAATTTGGAAATCTATCAGTTGTGTCGGCAACTTACTCTTGAACATGACACTCTTTGCTTCGTGTCAGGTTGGGACATCCTCCTTTTCATCATTGACCTTGCTGGGTTTGGGCCGTTCATTTTTCCCTTCCATTTGATCTCTGCCACGTCATCATGACCACTGATCCTATGGGTCAAAAAGCTGCCAAACTTCCAGTTGTGTCGACGATATGTTAAAGAGTTGTCCTTCTGTAGTTACACTTACCTCTGATTCTTTGTATCATCCAAAAGCATTTTGTATCCTCTCGTCTCGCATCGATGATGTGGGATTCATTATGGACCTCCTTCAACACGGTCACTTTTCGTCAACTTCAACTCATTATTCGGGAAGTTGACCAAGAGACTCCTTTCCAGTACCATAGAGCTTGCATTCCCTAATGGCAAGTTCTTGACACTCGACGACAAGTTTACATCATTGGCTTTCGATCAAGTGATTCCACAGGTGTTCAACTTCAGTTCTTCTTTTCACATTTTGTGGATTGTGTTGATAGTACCTTGAGGACCATTGTCATTATTGATGGTTTCTCTCATGCTTGTTAACAATTTACATCATTTAATGGTAATCAAGCGACTTTCTAGCATGTTCGACGTCAACACATCTATTCGCATGCTAGGATCTGTACTTTGATCGGGTTGTGTTGTAGCGCAAGACCCTGGACTCAGATCACAAAAATTCCAAGTTGCGAAGTGATGTGACATGATTATGATGATATGCATGTCTCTTTCAGATGGTTGGTTGCGATAAGACCTTGGTTTCGTTATGATCCTCTTTGACAAATGGTTGTGCCCATACCTATATCCATTTACATGATCATTCTCTGGATGGCTGCATCAATGCCATGATTCATGTATCATTTGACATAGATCTCATTTTATGTATATGTATCTGTACTTGCTTGCAGGTTTTCCAATGGCAGACCGGTTCACCACACTGATTTATAAAGCATTTCATTCCTTACTCCAGCTCGACCTTCACGATTTAAGGGGCATATGTTACACAACATTTTGTCACTGTCCCTGTACTCACCGTTCCTTCATCCTGGAGGACTTCTACAATGAACCCCACATGCTTTTCCTTCATGAATAAACTCCCATTGTGTCCCTCTTCATGAGCAAATAAATTCTCTTTTGCACCATTTCCCTTGAAACTTCCAATTTGCCTAGTTTACAAGACCGACGCTAATGACCTTTGTCTCCCTCATGCCGATGTGCAAAGATTAGCACTGTCCCTCGTGCTGACCAGAGCGACTAAGCTGTGTTCCAGTCGCGTTGGTCCTGTTATGGAAATTTTTTTAAATTAGGAGCCGAAGCTTTCAGCTCTAGAAGCTTTGTAACGGAAATCTGGTAGATGGTTTGGACGAATGGGCTTGAGGATGACAGTTTGGGCTCCTTTCCCTTACAATGATAGAACTACCTCAAGGGATAAGACCTTCTCCCATGAGAAGAGGATCCATCTCCCATCCATTTTTCATATATAAACCTCCCTTCTTCCAAAGCACAAGCTAGTGTGAGTTTTTGGCTAAGTGTTGATGCTATTTTGGTTTGGAGTAGACAATAAGCTATAACTAGTTGTAGCTATCTAGTTGTGTGAGGGAGAAGTGTGATTTGGTTTGGAGTGAAGTCTAAAGGGAAGAGCCTTAAAACTATTGTTGATTGAGGCCATCATGGAATGTTAGTAGAAGTGTGTGGGAACCTGGTCTTATTAGAGGAAGACTGCAACATCAAGATGAATGGTTGTAATCTCTATTTGATATTAATATATGCAACTATCAATTGATTTCCTACATGTTTTGTAATATCACATGTTCATGGCTTAATGTTTCTTGACTTGTTAAGTAGGTTGAATTGCAATTAGTCTATTATCATATTTGTTGTTTGTTGTTGTTTATTTGTTTTAGGTGCTTGAGGAAGGAAGCGAGAGATAGCTAGAGCGAGCAAGCAAGGACATCACCAAACAGGATAAGCAGACCAAGAGATAGACCCTCTTGATTGATTCTAACCTAAGGAAATCTTCCATAGAATGTATCTATTGTGGCTAGACCCATTATCGGAATAGAGGAATTTGTTTTTGTCCGCACTTATAATTTTACTTCACCACAATAACATAATTTAATTTTAATATTTAGCTTTGTTTTATCATGGGAGGACAACCTAGCCCTTATTATGTGTGACAAATCCCAGGACAAGGGGAATTTCCTTGGTCAATAAGTTAGAAGTCATTGGTATGATGGATAATGTGCAAAAGGGGAATATGAAACTTTATGTATTGACCCTCAATTATTTATGATGATGTGAAGGCCTTTGTTTTCCTCTGATAGTTTTTCAAGCTTGTGAATATCCATTAATTCTACATGTAATCCTATAAGAAGGAGATTTGCTTAGAGTTATCACCTCAACACTTTGTTTCATTACCCCATTTCTTTACATTTTCTTTTTTCTTTTCTTTTTGTTTTTAATTCCATAGTCCTTTCTTCATATATGCATTATTAAGAAAATGATTTAAGGATGAGGATATTTTAGTGAGGTGGCATAACTCTAACTTTACCTATTTTTTGGATTTTGACATTCTATTTTCTCTTTACCTCTATCCTTCTTTTTGGACTTTAATTTGACTTAGGCTTTCACATGACTCTTCATTTACTTTGCTTAGACCTTGTTGTATCACAATATGATAAATTAGGCATAAACAAGGACAACAAATTTGTGTGAATAGAATGGAAAATAATGGGAAAGATGTAAAGTGTTAAGTATGTTTTGGGAAGCGAGAGATGTTATATTAACTACGCCTCCAATATTATGACTTGACCCAAGACTTGATGACATCTTAAGAAAATCAATTATATCCTATGGTATGATGAGATAAGATTGTAGATGTTTTATTATTATGTTAAGTGTTACTAGATCACAACCATCATTTACCATGTTCATGAATAGGCAAGAAGTCATCACACCATATCTAGCTAAGAACCAAACATGAAACCATAACAAAACAACTAAATGAACACTATGTGTGTGCATGCATAAAGTACCATCTATGAGTTCATGCTATATTTGAGATTCAAGCTATAGGGGCTAATCTACCATGGATGAAGCATTTGAAAAAGAACTAGGAGGGTTGATGTAAAGTGACGTCATCATATATACCATCATAGATCCATCTTAACTTTGGATCTACAAAGCACCAAGAGGGATCAAATCTCTTAAGATGTAAATATATTTTATAGTGAAAAGAGATTTGATCCCTCTCAGTGCTTGGTAGATCTAGAGTTAAGATGGGTCTAGGTTGGATTAATTTCCCCCTTTAAATAAGTAATATTCCACATGAATTTTTTGGTCAATACCATGGCTCATTCTTATTTTATTTTTATAGGGTTATTTTAATTTTAATTTTAATTTTTTTTAATGTTATTTTGATGGAGTTAAAATGTTTACATTACATTATATTAATTATTTTTATTTTTATGTAATTTGATCCTATTAAAATGTTTACAAGATAGGACAAGACAAGACAGCATCTCTTCTATATTGGGTTGGAGAGTGTCTCTCAGCACAATGAAGGAGAACATGGAATAACAAGTTTGAGTCTAAGTGAGATGAGAAAAATAGCTCATGCAAACTAGAACACCCTACCCCATAAGTGAATGGTTATGAAGTAGTTAGCTCCTAAGTGGGTAAAGGATGTTAGGTATGTGTTATTTTTTTATATGATTGGCTCCATGTGTTTTACATTAATATGGGAGAAAGCAGGATCGAGGGGTGAAGTTCTTGAGAAAAGAATTTCGGGTTGTTTTTGGTTAATTTTTAGACTATTTTTGGTGTTTTTTATGAAATGTTTTTTCTTTTTCTCATTGTAATGTAATTTCAATCAAATAATATAATTTGGGTCAAACAGATAAGGGGTAAGGGGTTTAGATGCAGTAGAATCTTATATATTGTATTATAAATGATAAATTTAGATGATGATGAAAGTTAGAGGTGTCTCTCTAAACATTTTTCTATTTTTCCTTGCTAAGGGTTTCCATGGGAAATATTCCTTATGGAGATGGGAGTGCTTTATGTTACTATAAAAGTTTAAAACTTACAAGAGTTACCATGTTAGGGTGATCATCCCTTTATTCATTATTCCAATAGATACAAAGGTGAAGATAAGCTTCAACGCCGTGCAGACCATTAAAATTTTCATTTTAGTAGGAAACTCTAATACTAGCTAACACAACCTCAAATAATAATTTCTACATAAATCATATTATGGGCATTAAATGATCAAGCAACAACACTTCACTCGTTTCTTATTGACACGCCACAAGAAGAAATTTCCCCTTCTCATGTCACCTTACATATTAAGTCTACTATACAAGTGGATATGCTCAAACTAGCAAATAGGTATACACTCTTCCACTTCTTACATATCCCATGGTGAATATGGTTCATCATGGCACCTACGTTGACTATGCTTGACTTTTATGTCCATTTTGACTATGGTTGACCATGTTAACCACAACCAACCATGCTTAGCATGTGTTAATTTATATATTGATGTATAGTTAATATATCATCAATGTGTAAATTAATGTATTATTAATGTGTAGATGAATATGTTGATTTGTAGGTTAATATGTTATTAATGTTCAAGATTACCAAATTTTAAAATCTTGTTTTGTAAAATAATGCATGGTTACCCATCAAATCATATCATTATTACACCATATTATAATTAAATGTTAATTGTAATATCCCTCCCTTTAATAATAAATAATAAATAATAAAAATAAAAATATAATTAATATAATATATAATAAATAATAATAATACAAAATAAATATAATAATAATATAATTAAAAAAAATCACTAAATAAAAAATAATAAAATAATAAAACATTAAAAGATATTAAAAATAATAATAAAAATAGTAATAACTATACTAAAAGCTCTAAATAAGAATAAATAGTAATAAAACAAAGAAAGCAATAAAAAGAATCAAGAAAGCTGAAAAAATCAAAAGAAAAGAAATAAAACAAGAAAGCTAAAAATCAAGTTGCATGTAGACACATGGAGTGTGTGCATGTGGTTCCACATCCAATGTTGTTCTATTTAATAGATGGTGAGGAAGATGAGAGGCATTCTTGCATTCTATCATTCCGAGATTCTATCTTTCATTCTCTTGGGAGAATGGTATACTAAGGCTTAGGAGCACTGGAAGTAGTCGTTGATTGAGGGCTCGGGGGTGGCCAGTTGTAGCAGAATCCTGCACAATTGAGCCTACGGTTGGGAGGAGAGTCGTCCCCAAAACCCTGTTGCGGTAAGCCTATTTCTACCACAGGTAAGCCTAGGTAAGCACTCTTCCTATTTTTAAATTTAATGTTAATAAGTTAATTATATATCTATTTTAGGGCTGTTACATATGGTATCAGAGCTTACATGCATAAATAGATGAAAAAGTACGTGGAATACTCGGGGAGATTAGAAATCAAGTGGTAATTTTGTAGCCAAGAAACAATGCACGTTAGCAAACATAAACATGAGCAATAGATTATAATAAGCATGCTACCAATTCCTCTGATACAGACCGGGTCAGGCTTAGCCTGGTGCCGAAAGTGGGAAAAGGACAGAGATTCCTTGAGATTTCCCGGGGTATTGGGGACTTTCGATGC